>AWOL01S0038041.1:5003-104861 GCA_000715115.1 Nicotiana otophora
TCCTTAATCGCCATAATGTAGGGAACCGACACACCTTTTGCCTCCAGGCATTTCCAGAGAATTTCTCTAGGAACCTTGTCATACGCTTTCTCTAGGTCAATAAATACCATGTGCAGATCCTTCTTCCTCTCTCTGTATAGTTCCACCAACCTTCTAACAAGGTGTATAGCTTCTGTAGTCGAACGACCCGGCAAGAACCCGAACTGGTTGTCGGATACAGACACTGTCATCCTCACCCTCGCTTCAACCACCCTCTCCCACACTTTCATGGTATGACTTAGTAATTTGATACCCCTATAATTGTTACAACTCTGGAAACAATAATATTTCCCGGACTAAGTATTGTTATATGAATATTTAATAATTAAATATTGTATAGTTATGAAAATTAATTATTTAATTTTATTATAGTAAAAAATAAGTGAGTCATAAACTAAAATATAAAATAATAAAACTAACATATAAATTAATAAAACTAACATATACAATATTAAACTAACATATAAATAATAAACTAACATTTAAAATAACAGACCTATTGAGTGATAAATCGGAACAATTTCCTCATTTAGGATACCTTGGTGCTACTGGGCCTCAAATATCGAGCCTGGAACCCATAAGTGAATATTTAATAATTAAATCTTGTATAATTATGAAAATTAATTATTTAATTTTATTATAGTCAAAAATAGGTGAGTAACAAACAAACATATAAAATAATAAAACTAACATGTAAAATAATAAAACTAACATATTAAAGTAAAATAATATAATTAATATTGTTCAATTTACAGTAGCCGGCATGGAGGTTCCGCCTTTGCATCCCGGACCTGCCACGCTAGAGCTACTGTTGCTACAGGGCGAGCATAGGTCGTCCTACATATGGGGGGACAATTATTGGCCCAGACGTTCCGCGGCAGGAGAGTAGACGATATGTGGGACTTTCTTAGGGCCCACCCTCTCCATCCCCGTATAGTCAGACGCCTCCAGGATACAGATTTTTATAGGATTGTGGAGATCGGCCGGCTGCAGCTGAATTGGTCGTTGATCACGGCCTTGATAGAGCGGTGGCGACTGGAGATGCACACATTCCATTTGTCCATTGGCGAGGCCATTATCACGCTTCAGGACGTGGAGGTCCTGTATGGGCTGCCCGTTGATGGACACCCTGTTGCTTTGNCACAAAAGTATAGATTCTCGGTCCCACATCCTAGCTAAGGCGTTATCTCGTAGTGGATTGCTTATTTCGGCTCCAAATCACCAAATCTTCAACTTTCCAAAAACCTTTAATCGAGGTATTCCGACTTAGTTTTTGTTAAAACTCGTATAAAAATGCATATTAGTTGTTTTTAATGTGCTCTATGTTATTTTGTGATTGTTTTGCGATTTAATTAATTTGTTATTTTTTATCCAAACTATAGTATTAGTGTGCTAAAAAAATTAGTAAAATAGAGAAATTGTTATTAGTTGTTAAAAAAAATATTAATTAGTTACTTTTTACTGTGGTATATGTATTTTCGTGATTATTTTTTTATTAAATTAATTTATTGTTGTTATCTGCTTTAGATTTTTTATTTGCTAAAATACTAGTAAAATAGATAAATTGTTAGTTTAGTTCCAGGTAGTGGTATCTTGTGGCCTAATGTAGTGCTCGTATTTGTAATGTAGTGCTCTTTAGTGTAGTAAAATGTAGTGCCCTTTAGCGTAGTATCCTTGTAGTTATTGAAATTAATCATTTAAGTATCTTTTATACCCGAAAATACGTTAAAAAAGCTGATAGTTCAAACACAAACTTTGTCTAAATCTAATCAACGATCATAAAAAATAACATGAGACAACAACAACAACAACAACCCAGTAGAATTCCATTAATGTGGTCCTGGGGAGGGTAGTGTGTACGCAGATCTTACCCCTACCCCGAAGGAGTAGAGAGGCTGTTTCCGNTCATCAGAGAGTATACGGGTTTGCAGTACCTGGAAATGCTGCAGCGGCTCACCGATTTCCAGCCACCGGATGATACTGCATTGATTGGGTCCAGTCGTCTGCAGTTGACGCCCGTCCGACAGCATTTGGATGCAATGCACGCTGACATCACAGATGATACACCGGAGCTTCATATTCACCGGAACATGGTCGACGTGGCAAGCATGCCCAGAGAGGTAGGGATGTCCCACGAGGTAGAGGTGTCCCACGAGGTCGTGGGGGTCGGCGAGGAGGTGGTCCCCAGCAAGGGGACATTTAGGCACCTATTGAGGATGTTGGAGTTGATCAGCCGGGTGACTACCATGAGCCAGACCATGCTCCTACAGATATGCCGTCATTCAGCCTTCAGCTTACTCCAGGGACTTTGCAGGTGACCCCGTCAGCTCCATTATTGATCGCGGGCACGACCATTACGCGACAGGAGTGGGATCTGTATTTTCCTGACCCATCGACCGTTGCTGATGATCGTCCGACACAAGATGTGGATAGTGGGCGCCGGCTGAGTTATGGCTTATCATCGAGGGATGCTGAGGATCTTTCACAGGCGCAGGTTTGTTTGTATTACTATTATTTATATTTGTTTTTACCTCATTGATTAGTCATAAATATATAAATAATTTTTTTAAGGCTTCATCCTCGCTCGTCACGGAGGCCACCTTGTGCGATACTGACATGGCTGCGACGGATGATTATATTCAGGAGCCTGACGAGACCATGGTAAGACAATTTAAATACACGTACATTACTAATACATATTTCATATACTAAAATATCTTATTATTATGTAGGTTACTGTTGGACCGACGACACCTTCTACCGAGCCTGCTAGCCCTACTGACGATCATGCTACAGTGCATCCTCCGATAAAGAGGCGACGTGATGAGGATGATCCTGATAGTGTAGTCGGGCGGGATGGGATGCGCCTCAGGCCAACTGCTGCTTTAAAGCATACATGATGTGGGACACTTTAATTTTTTTTATTTTATGTACATATGACATTCAGTAAATAATAGCAATAATTTTTATTGTTTATATTATATGAGCATTATGTTTTTATTTCTCCGGTTCTTCGTTATTTTAATACTACAATACAAACACAAACATAGCAACTTAACATAATTTAAATTCTGTACAACTAATAAAAATACATGACACGGAAAACATAAAGATAAAATACTACACTCAACACATACATGTGTTTGTTTAGTCACTACCGCCTATTATTCTCTGCTCCAACCACTTTAATTTCTCTTCCAGCCTATTTTTTTCTTCTTCCGCCTCTTTTAGTTTTTCCTACATTGCTCCAAACATATTGCAAACATGATTTGTAGTATTCCTGATTAATGGGTTCATCATACCATTCCTCAAACATGCGTTGATTTTCGTCATTGCGTCCAAATAATTATTGACATATCCAGTATCTGCGCCCAACATTACCATCTGACCAACATGCCTTCAAAATCGCACGTTTGCCACAATAGCACATTGGTTGGTCATTGCGTCCAGACATTTGTTAATGCAAGAAAAATAAAAAATTTATGGGAAGTTTTTCTATTTGTTTTGATTAAGCGCAGATAATAACTAAAATGCACTAGTTATTTATAGGCAAGGCAACACACATAATGTAGTATTTCACCGCGCTATGCTTCGCGTGTTAAAGATTCTTTCGGGTACAAAACAGCTTTTCCAGAAGATAGCTTTTGCAGGCGAGCAACTTTTTAGGTCGATAAGACAACACACATAACGTAGTATTTTACGGCGCTATGCTTCGCATGTTAAAGATTCTTTCGGGTACAATACAGCTTTTTCGGAAGATAGCTTTTGCAGGCAAGTAGCTTTCCAGGTCGACAAGACAATTGTTCTTTTTTAAATGGGTCTATGTTAGATTGTTGTACTAAAGTATTAATGTTAAATATCAATAAGATTTAACAACAATAGAAACATAATTTTATTTCATACATTCTGCAAGATAAACAAGTACATACACTTATTACAACCATATTACGGAAACAAAACACTACATGTATCCTTGATGGTTGGGCACATTAGATGAACTTTTACCAGGAGCTGGATTACCACCGCCACCCAAACCAGCTAAAGGACATTTACGATGGTCGTGTCCTGTTTGAGAGCATATGCCACATTTGCGCGCATAAACGGTATCACCAACATCCATTTGGTTTCGTATACGCGTTCTTTTTTCCACTTGTCGTTGACGTACATAGTCCTTGTTACACACCATTTTAAATGGTTCCGATGACCAATAATGCTCAGCACCCACTGGCTGCAACTGCCCACTATAGGTATTTAAGTATGCAGCAATACTATATTATTTATCAATGTAGTTGGTTGCCCCTAAACCTGTATGTTGAAAGCACTTGATGGCATATGAGCACGGCATGTGGTAGGTGGACTATTTCCCACAAGAGCATAACCTTCTGGATTCATTTACGGTGTGTGTATTATTCCCCAGGTTTTGATGGATAGCAGTGCGAACTTCAAAAATATTTCGCTCGTTACAATACTGTAAATATGAATGCCAATGTGCTCGCCGCCTGTATTTCTCAAATATTTTTATTGGTATTGGCATAAATTCAACACCTTTTTCCATCAATGACGATTCACCTCTAGCCCTTTCAACAAACCTCTCTGCCATCTGCTTGAATGACATCCGCACCATGATAGTGACAGGTAATCCACCTGTAGACTCCAATAACCCGTTAAAAGACTCTGGCACATTTTTAGTCAGAATTCCCCATCTTCTGCCACCATCCGAATGCAAAGTCTAATTGTCAAGATCATGTCACATCAACCAACGATAGGCTCCCTCGTCTTCCTGCCTGATAGATTCCATGCGCCTCCTGAATTTACACTCTTGGTGATCTATTGCAGCCATCCATATTAAATCATGCAAATCCTTATTGGGATATGCCTTCTAGAAATTGGCCTTCAGGTGCCTCACACAGTAACGGTGGTAGGCATACGGTCCCTGCCATGCATGCAAATTCTATACAGAATTTAAAATACCACCATGTCGATCAGATATTAGACGAATACCCGAACATTGTTTGATAACGTGCTCTTTCAAGTGGTTCAAAAATAGTGTCCACGTCTCTTGGCTTTCATTGGCACAAATAGCAAAAGCTAAGGGAAATATACTTCCATTAGCATCTATTGCAATGACGATCAACAACTTAATATCATACTTTCCATAGACATGAGTACTGTCTATGGATATTACCGGCCGGCAATGCATAAAACCATCAATTACTGGTTTAAATGCCCATAACACATATTTGAATATATGTTTTGGTATTCCCGGACTCCGCTCAAGCTTCCATTCAACAACAGTGCAGGGGTTAAAGTGTTGCAATGCAACCATATACCTAGGTAGAGATGCAAAGTACTTATCCGAGTTACCATAAATAATTTCAAATGCACGTTTGCGCCAGAGAAATGCCTTTCTTTTGGTAATGGTGCACCCATATTCCAGGTGAACAAATGTTATACACTCTTTGATCTTGTACCTTATGGATGCTTCAATGTGTGGAATCAAGACAAGAGAAATCAAGTCAGAATTCAAGTTAAAATAATTTCTACTGAATGTGTCCATTTCACAATCGTGGGTGCCAATGTATTTACCCACAACCCACATATTTGTTTTCTTCTTCCTCGCATGCAACATCCAATTACAACCCGTAAACCATTTACGGCAGACTACCTTGTATATATCTGGAGATGACTCGCGTACAGTGATCTCACGACACTCTTTTACGCTGTACATTAGCACCGCCCTGGTTAGGCGTGCTTTATCAGGAAAAAGCATGCCCTTTGACAACATTATTGCTCTAGATTCATTCCACATTGCTGTCCGAATTTTGTCAATATCCCTTGTGAGGGCATCCACATCCGGCATACTTGGCAAATAATTAAGTTAGGGAATCTCCCTTTAATGAAACGGCACGTGGGACTCGTACACTCTTGGTATAACGAGAGGTGAAGCATGCTCCCTCGTCAAATCAGGTCCAACATTCTCTTCCTCCTCATCATTACCCTCATCAGAGAAGGGTGTGTCATCTCCGACTCATCGGCATTGTTGTCATAATCACTATTCTCTTCCTGACTCTGTGCATCTGCCAGATCCCGATTAAATTTGTCGTCTTCGGGCAATTAAGTAAGGACAGGACCTTCAGGATGCTCGTTTTCACTGCACAACCAACAAAATAATGAGTTACTCAAATTGATAAATACTTTACATATAGCTATATCACTTCACTTACAAATCGTAATGTGTTGACATCCCATGATGGACATTATCCTGTTGGTGATGACTCCCAGATGGATCACCATGATCCAACACACAAGAACTAGGCATATCCCAACTGGGCGTTGGTTCATAACTTGTAAAATTCATATCTGGACGGTACCCCCTGTGGAATATATGAGTATTAATACAAATTCAATACAGCAAAAATAAATATCGTAACACAAAGGAAAATTGAAGTTTACCACTCGTCTTGTGGATTATNCTCCGACTCATCGGCATTGTTGTCATAATCACTATTCTCTTCCTGACTCTGTGCATCTGCCAGATCCCGATTAAATTTGTCGTCTTCGGGCAATTAAGTAAGGACAGGACCTTCAGGATGCTCGTTTTCACTGCACAACCAACAAAATAATGAGTTACTCAAATTGATAAATACTTTACATATAGCTATATCACTTCACTTACAAATCGTAATGTGTTGACATCCCATGATGGACATTATCCTGTTGGTGATGACTCCCAGATGGATCACCATGATCCAACACACCAGAACTAGGCATATTGTTGGTTCATAACTTGTAAAATTTATATCTGGCTGGTACCCTCCTGTGGAATATATGAGTGTTAATATAAATTCAATACAGCAAAAATAAATACCGTAACACAAAGAAAAATTAAAGTTTACCACTTGTCTTGTGGATTATGTAAACTAGGAGAGAAATTATTTCCTCGCTCCTTATTCGCCCGTGGAGATAAGTTTAGATCAGGCCAAACTCTTTTAGTCGGAAGCTGTTCGGCTAAAACTGCTCCAAAATAACCACCCGATAACTTAGGGATATCCCTGCTTTGTGCAACCTCATTATTGCGAACATCTTCAAACTTGACATACATTTCCAATATTTTTATCACAAGAAATTCCCGATATTCATCCGGAGTCCTAAAAAATCTCTCTGAGTTTCATTGTCCTCGATGTTAAACTCAGCATAACAAGCAACCCCTTGCAGAGTGACAGAATACGGATATCTTTCGGTTACTTTAAGGTTCACCGAACGTTTGCTCACACTCATTTTTTACATAACAACGATACCAATGTATCGTACTCCATTGTAAGTGGCAACTTAACATGACACTGTGGAGATAAACATATATGTTACTGATTATTCGCCACCACAACCTCATCCCCCAATATAATGAAACCCTTATTCTTCGCTCTTCAGACATTATGACAAAATGCAAAACAATTTAACGAAGAAATATTTCAGAAGACTTGAGAATATTTGTGAATCGATTTTTAGAAAATGCTTAACCTCTTTAAATAAGGCAAAAATCAATTCGGGGTACAATTATTTTAGGTATAGCGCTTTAAATAAGGGCGCTATACCCAGTTGAATTATTGTTATGTTAGTTAAGCACAGAAGAATTATTGGTGGACCCACATAATATGTATAGTGCGGTAAGGAAAGGCGTTATATATATAGCGCATTTTAAAAGGACGCTATACCTTAACGGGCAAACGGACGTTAAGGTATAGCGCCCTTTTAAAAGGCGTTATATAAAAGGCGTTATATATATATTGGTCACTATGTTTTTCTTCCATAAATTTTGATTCTTTGAGTTCAAAAGAACCACATTTTGGTTCCGGACTCGTACTAATGTATCACTTCTGATTTCACAATGTGTATCACCAGTTCATAATACCTAATTTCATTCAATAATAATGCAACTAAAACTAATGAAGACTTGAGCTCCACACATGAGATATTATCAGTGTACTATCATTTTCTCGAGACTTTTGTCACATGGAGTTGTCACCTCAAGTTGCCTTAATTGATAGTAAGGCCGAAATGTACATTCAATGCTTGTTTTGACTCATTAACGATTCTTTTGGCAAGTCAAGTTGACTTGAGGATATCAACATGTCTTTGTGGCGTAATTCTGTCCTTCACAAGTAGTTGCCATCGGCGTAAAATTTTTATCCATAGGAAGTTTACACCAAACCAATAATATAAGATATGCATATACACTTTTTAATAGGCATAATTTAGTGATATGTATTTTTATAGTGATTTACTAATTCTTAAAATTAATGATTTAATTAAAAATAAACATCCGATATGAGTATGTAGTTATTTGCGGTATAGTCTCAAGTATCCATCTTTCCCAAAAATGATCTAAATGTTTTAGCTTTTCTCAACAGTTTCCTAATTTAATTTCATTTTTACGTGTAAAAGTAATCAAACGCAACTTTTCACACAAAAAATATTTTGAGAAAATTTTCGTTCAAAATATTGCAACAACCTTTTAATTTATATAATAGCATTTGACAGAACATATGTTTTAAGAATATTGAATTGCTTTTAAATTATATTAGTGGTAATTGCAGAATTTATTTTAAAGCAGACAGCTAATTTGATCGGGAAAATTTTATATTAAAATTTAAAAAAACAAACCCAAGTTAACCTAAGTTTTTGTAGAATTAAATGAAATGTTACAAAATATTAAGAAAGAGAGCAAACTAGAACAATATAGTAATAGAGACAAGATATATAGGAGGGAGAATGATTTTGTTATTTCTATTCTTGGGGTGTTTTTCATAGAGTCAAAAGTTCCCTATTTATAAAGGTACAAATACATTCAAAGGTTATAAGTTAATGTACTTCTTAATTGAGTACATGAATACAAAGTACGTTAAATGGACAGACAAATGCATTCATCTCAATCACATGCATTCATCTCATAACATTCCCCTTTGGATGTCCATTTAAAAGATAATGTGTCTCGTTAAAATCTTACCAGGAAAAACCCAGTGGGAAAAAATCTAGTGAAGGAAAAAGAGTACACATATATTGTAATATGCATGAGTGCTGCCTCATTAAAAACCTTACCAGAAAAACCCAATTGGGACAAAACTTTGGTTAAGAAAAAAAGAGTACAATACGTTTTATACTCCCCCTGATGAAAACTTTATTTGATATTTCGGAGACGATGCATTCCAATCTTATGTCTCAGCTTCTCAAATGTAGATGTTGGCAATGCCTTTGTAAACAAATCTGCGAGATTATCACTTGAACGAATCTGTTGAACATCTATCTCACCATTTTGTTGAAGATCATGCGTGAAAAAGAACTTTGGTGAAATGTGCTTTGTTCTGTCTCCTTTGATATATCCTCATTTTAGTTGAGCTATGCAAGAAGCATTATCTTCATACAGTATTGTTAGAATCTTTGTCTTTAAAGAAAGACCACACAGTTGTTGAATGTGTTGAGTCACTGATCTCAACCATGCACACTCTCGACTGGCTCATGAATAGCTATTATCTCTGCATGATTGGAAGATGTAGCAGCTAAAGTTTATTTTGTTGAACGCCATGAAATAGCTGTACCTCCACAAGTAAATAAATAGCCTGTTTGAGATCGGGCTTTATATGGATCAGACAAATAACCTGCATCTGCATAATCAGTCATTTGTGAATCGGATTCATAAGAATAAAATAATCCCATATCAATAGTCCCTCAGAGGTATATAAAAATATGCTTAACACCATTCCAGTGTCTTTTTGTTGGAAAAGAACTAAATCTTGCTAATAAACTTACTGCAAAAGTTATATCTTGTCGAGTATTATTTGCAAGATACATTAGTGCCCCAATTGCACTAAGATGTGGAGTTTCATCACCAAGAAGCTCTTCATCATTTTCATGAGGTCGAAATTGATCTTTATTTATATCAAGTGATCTCACAACCATCGAGGTACTCAATGGATGTGCTTTATCCATATAAAAATACTTTAGGATCTTTTCGGTATAAGTTGATTGATGAACAAAAATTCCATCTTTCATATGCTCAATCTGTAGACCAAGACAAAATTTTGTCTTTCTAAGATCTTTCATTTCAATCTCTTTCTTCAAACAGTCTACTGCTTTTGGAAGCTCCCCAGGAGTTCCAATGATATTTAGATCATCAACATACACAGCAATTATAACAAATTCAGGTCCAGACCTTCTTATAAATACACAAGGACAAATTGGATCATTCTCATACCCTTCTTTCAGCAAATACTCACTCAGGCGATTATACCACATTCGCTCTAATTGTTTCAATCCATATAAGAATTTTTGAAGCTTTATTGAACAAGTTTCCCGAAAATTTTTATTAGTTTCAGGAACTTTAAGCCCCTTCAGGGATTTTCATATAAATTTTGTTGTCTAATATGCCATACAAGTAGGCTGTGACAACATCCATCAGACGCATATCAAGTTTTTCATGGACTGCCAAAATTTATAAGATACTTGAAAGTGATTGCATCCACCACAGGAGAATATGTCTCCATATAATCAATTCCAGGTCTTTGCGAAAATCTTTGTGCCACAAGTCGTACTTTATATCTAATGACTTCATTTTTTATCATTTCGTTTTCGCACAAAAATCCATTTGTATCCCACTGGCCTTATTCCTTCAGGTGTTTGGACTATACGTCTGAATACTTCACATTTTTCAAGTGATGCTAATTCTGCCTGGATATCGTCTTTCCATTTTGGCCAATCATTTCTCTGTCTACATTCATCGACAGATCTTGGTTCAAGATCCTCATCTTGTTGCATTATCTCAACAACGGCATTATAAGCAAAAATATTGTCGACAATAATATTATTTCGGTTCCACTTTTTTTCCGTAGAGACATAACTTATTGAGATCTCTTCATTCTTATTATTTTCAGGTACTTGGACCTCATCTGAGGTCTTATCATTTATTATGTCACAGGGCTCTTTTTGAGCAATTGCCTCCATATTATGATCTCCTAGATCATTTGCTCCTTTTCGCTTTCGAGAATTTTTATCTTTGGAACCAATTGGTCTACCACGTTTCAAGCATGGCTTAGACTCATTTGTATTTGTAGATTGTCCGACCGGGATATCAATTCGAATAGGAGCATTAGCAGTTGGAATATGTGACTTAGTCACCCTTGGTAGGTTAGTAAATGCATCTGGTAGTTGATTTGTAATATTTTACAAATAAATTATCTTTTGAACCTCGTGTTCACATTGATTTGTTCGAGGATTTAAATGAGATAGTGATAATACATTCCATTTTTTTTTTTGCAATTGCTTATATTCTCCCCCTAATATTGGGTATACTGATTCATCAAAATGGCAATCAACAAATCTTGCCGTAAATAAATTTCCAGTCATAGGTTCCAAATATTTTATAATAGAAGGAGATTCATACCCAACATATATCCCCAATCTTCTTTGGGGTCTCATCTTTGTGCGTTGTGGTAGAGCAATTGGAACATATACTTCACATCTAAATATTCTAAGATGGAAAATATTTGGCTCATGACCAAAAGCCAATTGTATTGGGGAGACTTTATGATAACTTGTGGGTTTGATCCGTACAAGAGCTGTTGCATGCAAAATAGCATGGCCCCATGCTGAAATGAGAAGTTTTGTTCTCATAAGCATTGGTCTAGCAATTAATTGGAGGCGTTTGATCAATGATTCCGCTAGACCATTTTGAGTATGAACATGCGCAACTGGATGCTCAATTGTTATTCCAGTTGATATACAATAATCATTAAAGGCATGGGACGTAAATTTACCAGCATTATCAAGATGAAGTGTCTTAATTGTATAATCTGAAAACTGTGCTCTTAATCTTATTGATTGAGCTAGTAACCTCACAAAGGCCAAATTGCGGGTTGATAACAAGC
The DNA here is from genome assembly GCA_000715115.1 of Nicotiana otophora. Taxonomy (NCBI): domain Eukaryota; kingdom Viridiplantae; phylum Streptophyta; class Magnoliopsida; order Solanales; family Solanaceae; genus Nicotiana; species Nicotiana otophora. The sequence goes on from AWOL01S0038041.1 coordinate 16,961, forward strand.
ACACATGTGACCATCTTGTAGATGCATTTATCAAAATCATATAATATATGAATAGTCCACATGGAGGGTGTATTGGCCCACATATATCACCTTATATACGTTTCAAAAATACAAGAGATTCAACTCCAACTTTAATTACCGATGGTCTAATAATCAGTTTTCCTTGAGAACATGCAGCACAAGAGAATTATTTAGTTTGAATAATCTTCTGGTTCTTAAATGAATGACCATGTGAATTCTCAATTATTTTGCGTATCATATTATAACCGGGATGGCCCAACAGGTCATACCAAATAATAAAATCATTAGTAAACTCCTTGTTTACTACGGCATGTGATTCAACTACACTAATACTAGTATAGTATAATCCGGAGGAAAATGCGGGAAGCTTTTTAAGAACATACTTCTTTCCCGCTTTTATTGTAGTAATATAGAGGTATTCAACCTTTCATTCATTGGTGATCTCAATATGATAGCCATTTTGGCGAATATCTTTGAAACTCAACAAGTTTCTTTGATACCTACTATAATATAATGCATCACTAACAGCCAATATAGTTCCTCCTGGTAGTAATACGGTCGCTTTTCCAGAGCCCTCAATTAATTTTGTACTACCAGATATTGTTATGATATTGGCTTCTTCCATAATTAAATAAGAGAAATATCTCTTATCTTTTAATATGGTGTGCGTTGTAGCACTATCCAGAAGACATATTTCTTCTTTATTATTCATACGGCCAACTGAAGACTGAGAAGTTTTCATATTCTTCATAAAGAAAAAACAAATACATCATGAGTAATATTGAAAAATTTAAGAATAAAAGAAACCACATTTAGGAAATTAAATACTGACAACAAATTTTTTTTATTCAAAACATGAACTTCATAAAAAAAAATACATTTATTCTTATAATGTTTCCCAATAATAAGTCTTCAGTTATGATGCTCAAAGAAGTCTCCAGCTTCTAAATGAGTAATATCTGCAAGGCCTTCAAAAATATCATCTTTATAGGCAAGATTTGCTTCAACTTTATCATGATTATTTATAGGGCCCGCATCAACATTATTTTGAAAGGTCAAGTGAGTCTCAACTTTATTTTATTTTCCTTTTATAGATGCTTGATAAAGTTTGACAAAATGTTCAGGTGTATGATAAATTCGTGCCCAATGATTTTTCATACCACATCAGTGGCAAATATTACTTTTGTCTTTTGAAGGATTATTCTGAGAACCCTTATTGTTCTCTTGTTTATAACGACCACCACCATGGCGATTATTATTTTTTCCCTTTCCACGTCCACGTATATTTATACGGCCACGATAATTATTTTGTCTTTTTTTAGACTTTGGATCTATCATTCCTAGATTCGCTTTTGAAAATAGAGTTGATCCAGTGGGGCAGGTTTCATGATTTTTTATTAAAAGGGCATTATGTTGTTCAGCCACCAAAAGACATGAAATTAACTCAGAAAATATTTCTTAAAGCCCTTTTCATGGTATTGTTGTTGTAACACCATATTTGAGGCATAAAAAGTGGAAAGAATCTTTTCCAATATGTCCTCATCATTCATAAGTTCCCCACATAATTTTAGTTGGGAAATTATTCTATATATAACAGAATTATATTCATTTATGGTCTTATAATCTTGTAGCCGTAAGTGCATCCACTCACGGCGAGCTCTTGGCAATACCGTGGCCTTTAGGTGGTCATATCGTTCCTTTAAACTAGTCCATAGTTGAAATGGATCTTTCAAGATTAAATATTCACTTTTTAACCCTTCATCGAGATGATGGCGAAAGAAAATCATGGCTTTTTCCGTATCCTGATTGATGCTTCATTTCCTTCTTTAATAGTGTCACCAAGACCTTTAGCGTCAAGGTGAATTTCAGCATCAAGTACCCATGGCAAATAGTTATTCCCAGAGATGTAAGTGCCACAAATTCAAGTTTTGACAAATTTTGACATAGTGAAAACTATCATAGAAAATAAGTGAATTAGAATGATAAGAATTATTATCAATGAAAAAATATCAATGCATAATATAATCGTGTATTAACAATCTCTATATAATTATTAGAACAAATAATTATGTGTAGTGCGGTGATGAATTAGTACTTACACACAAGAACTTTAGACATGTAAGTATATTTTCAAAGAATAAATAAGTTGAAGTACTCTCATTAATAGGTACTAGTATATTTTGTTCTGCTTAGAAGATGTTTCAATAAGTTAAGTAGGCATAAAACTAGATGATATCAATTTTTCCAAGTTTCAACATTGAATACGATTCATCTAATAGTTAAGTCATTAATTAGTTTGTACACTTAGGTGATAAATTCATTGAGGATACGTTTAAACCTTTTGAAAAATTTGCAAGAATTCCTTCTAAGTGCCTATTATGTCATAACATTTGGATGTGGGATTAATTAATCTAATCATGGTAATTTAATTTAATACTTATCTATTTATGTGTAGGTTTAAACTTCTTCGTAGATTATATAATGAAATAACAATTTAACTGAAGCTTATTGTTTTCATACAAAGGCAATTATTATAATCATATTCAAAACAAGTTATGTATACGGTAATTAAATTGCAGGTTAAAGAAGATCCTAGTGGAAACGTTATAAACATAAGAATGTATACCCGAATCAGAAAAGAAATTAACTACCTCTTTTTGGAAGAAGATAAAATTCGAATGAAGCAGATGAACTCAGTTGGTTAGAACTTCGTGCTGATAACGTATTAAGAAATGAGAGCAAACTAGAACAATATAGTAATGGAGACAAGATATATAGGAGGGAGAATGATTTTGTTATTTCTCTTCTTGGGGTGTTTTTCATAGGGTCAAAAGTTCCCTATTTATAAAGGTACAAATACATTCAAAGGTTATAAGTTAATGTACTTCTTAATTGAATACATGAATACAAAGTACGTTAAATGGATAGACAAATGCATTCATCTCAATCACGTGCATTCATCTCATAACACAAAACACATTTTGTCAAAAGTAATATAAATCCAAACAATATGCATAATACAAAAGGAAAAGATAACACTAGTAATAAAATTTACTAGGGAGATTATAAAAAAAGAAAAGAGAAAAGAGAGAGGACGAGGGCGGATTCATGAGTCACGACTAGGGGTGTACATAAATCAGGTTGGTTCGGATTTTGCAATTACCAAACCAAACTAATTGTATCGGGTTTTTAAATCTATAGACCAAACCAAACCAACAAAAGTCGGATTTTTCAATATCGATTTTTCTCTGATTTTTTGGATTTTTTTCCGATAAACTTATGCTCCAAATATTTCTTTAGTCCTAAATACGATTTTACTAATACCAACCATGTTTTTATTTTTAGCATTGACCTCAAGTACGCTAGTCAATAGGTTGTATGGTTCCAATTTCAGTTCTAGAAAACTGATGGAAACTTTAATCAATCATCCCTCGTCTTCCAAAGATAATCTTTTTAAAGGAACATATAGAGAAGTCCTTTATAGAATATTTGCACATCCACAAGATCTGGTACAGATCAACAAACTCCTCAAATTTCCTTACTTTCTTATGTTTAGTAGTGTCCATTTGCAATCGCATCCGAAAACAGTGAAATAGTCACAATTTAGTGGAAAAGAGGCAAAATGTTTTCGATTGTTTGTATTTTAGAACTAGTCTTGTTCTGCTTTAGGACTAGTTTTTGGTTTGGGCTCAATTATTCTTTTATGGGCCAGACAAAAATATATATTTATATGGGCTATAAAACCAACTTAAAATATTATGCTAAATACAGAAATTATAAAACAATTAAGAAATATTTATAACTTACATTCTAATAAATATTTTTATCTATCTAATATATAAAATATGTATATATGTAATGTCGGGTTGGTTTAGTGGGAGTTGGACATGAGAAAATTCCAAAAAAAAGTGAAAAAATTTCTCAAGTGAAAATGGTATTTGAAAATTAGAGTTGTGTTTGGACATGAATATAATTTTGGGTTATTTTTGAAGTTTTGTAAGTAATCTGAGTGAAAATTTTGAAAAATAGCTTTTTGGAGTTTTTCAAAATTTTGAAAAATTCCAAAATGCATCTTCAAGTGAAAATAGGAAATTTTATGAACAAACGATGATTTCAGGAAAAAGTGAAATTTTTTTGAAAAAAGAAAAAAATTTCTTATGTCCAAACGGGCTTTTAGTTTCGATTTGATGTTTTTTAGTTAATACCAAACGAAACCTATTATGGTCGGGTTTTATTTTTCAATATCAAACCAAGTCAAACCAAACCGCTAGTCGGGTTTTTTTTTTAGGTTGACTCGGATTATCGGATTGGTACGAGTTATCGGTTTGGTTTGTATACCCCTAGTTATGACTATTAGAAACAAAGTAAAAGCGTACTTGTTTTAAAATTAAGGGGGCTAATAGCCTGTTTGGCCAAGCTTCTCAAGAGGTCAAAAATGCCTTTTTTTCTCAAAAGCACTTTTTTTTGAGGTGTTTGACCAAGCTTTTTTGAAAAAAAAAAGTGCTTTTGGGAAGAAGTAGAAGCAGTTTCTGAGAAACAGAAAAAAGTAGCTTCTTCCCAAAAGCAGAAGCAGAAGCAGTTTTGACTTTTCTTCTTACCAAAAATACCGTTAACAAAATATAGTATATACCAAAATAACCGTTAAACCTAATACTTAGGATATTAATGTATAAATATTTCTTATTATTTTTAGGATAACTTTCTAATATATAGTGACTTTAGGGGTGAATGCTTTTATATTTGTTGAATGATTTTTAATATATTTAACTTATATTAAAATAATTAAGTTCTTTTAAATTTTATTTTCATATTTTACTTAAATAAAATAAAAAGATTTAATTATTGCATGCAATAACAAATTTTTAAGATTATTTATTTACTTATAATATTAACTATTAAGTAAATCTATTTATGTTTTTATTCGTAATTTGATACTTAAAAGTATTTTCTGAAAAATTTGGTCAAATATAAATTATTGCTTAAAAATACTTTTTAGAGTGATTAGCCAAACACAAACTCTGTACAAAAATACTATTTTCAAAAGCACTCTTGAAAAAACATTCTCAAGATAAGTGTCTCAAAATAAGTTATTTTTCAAGCTGGGCCAAACAGGCTATGGCCTGTTGTTAAACTTCAGGTGATACTCGCCAGTCGCTGCAACCCCACAGGTAAAGCTGGTGCACTTTGACTTATAGTAAGATCGCGCGATCAAATTGCAATTTCAACGCTTCATTCCTCACTGGCAGCAGCACTGTTAAGATTGTTGAGGATAAGAAAATGGCCAATCCTAGAAACAAATTGTCTCCTTACCTTCTTATCTGGGTCTTGGTTTTATTCGGAACCCTAATTTTCATTCTGGTAATTTCATCATTCTTCTCTTTCTCGCTTGTTCTGTTTTCTCCTAACATTCCTTTTGAACTTCCTGTGTTCTTGATTATGTCGATTGTATTCTCAGAACCGGTTAGGTGATACCGGAGTCGCATCGGATAAAGACATTAAAGTCGAGCAGAATGATGAGGTTCAATTTTGACTTTATAAAGTAGCATTTTGCCGGCTTGATTTTGCTGAACTATAGCGTCTTGAATTAGTAATTGTTTAATTTTCAATACACAATATGAGCATACATTTCGTGATTATCATTGTTGTAGGCGAAACCATCAGAGGATTTGGAGCACGTGACGCATAAAGTGTACTTTGATGTCGAAATTAATGGAAAACCTACAGGTATTTTTCCTTTTTATGTATCGTCCCACAGCCATATATAGAAGAGAAATAAAAAAAAAGATGCCTTTTAGTTTGATCAAGTTTTATTGTTTGCTGTAAGGTATAGTTGTGGATTACTCTGTTTTGTTATTCCCAAAATAAAAATAGTTCGGCGTAGGTCACAAATGAGTAAATGGTAGATAATTCTTTCTGTCTATTTTGCTAGTATAATGAATTTCACATTGCTCCATACAAAATTTTTCATGGATGGATTTGATTACTGAACATTGGAAGCGAAGTTTTATCCCTGGAGTATACCTTCTAAATATACTAATGCTTTTACTCTGGGCATCTTTTCTTGTCAGTTTTCTTTGTTTTTACTGAAGAAGGGGGAGGGGAAACTGGAAAGACGAGGGGAATGGGATTTGATCCTTCAACCACACGGTGATGGTCGGACGGCCTCAACCAACTGAGCTGCCCTCTCACCCCGACTTCTCTCTTTGTCGTGTCTAGCCAGAAACAAGAAAAATGAAAGCTTAAGAAATGAGAGAGGGAGCTATCATTTTTAAATGGTTAGGGCCACTGTTTTAAGAATTTTATTGGAACTGGATAAGAAATGCATCACGATTTCACTCACCTCTTACATGATGTTGGAATATGGAGTTTCCATCGTCTCTGAGCTCGAATTGTTGAGGCAGTATCCTCTTCAAGATTGGAGTTTAGTTAGCCTTCACGTCCATGTCTAGCATTTAAGGATGTTAGGTTGGTTGCATTAGTAAAGGTACTCCCTGCACAAAATTATATTAGTAACAGAAGGCGCATAAGATTAAACATCACTGCACAAAATAATGTAGTGTTTGGTGGGCCACATAAATAATCTCGCATGACTAATACAAAGTTTAGCTTATGAGGAAATCAATATATTATTTTATGGGGATATAACGTGGAATAAGAATGCATGTATTAGCAATACATAAGGTATCTAAATACAAAAATGCTCTTAAAGTTGGTAACTTGCATAACATTCCATATATTATTGATCATTGTATAACAGTTAGCTTGCAGCTTTGTGGGGGTGGAAATTGTCACTAATTGCTTGAATAAGATCCCACATGCCTAACGCTTTAAATTGAGCAACTAACGACAACATTGCCTCATTCAGCTTATTGTCTTAACTCTTGAATATTGTTTAATTCTAATTGATAATTATTTAAATTTTTGGTTCTTACCATGTTGTTCATAATACATACAATTCCAGATAAATATATTGTAATTAGAGCAGGTTTGTTAAAGATTGCTAGATCTATTTCAGTTGTAATCATAGGTGGAAGAGTTTCTTGTGATTTCTTTTGGTTTTTTGTTGAGTAAGGGTAATAACTTCTGAACTTAATCCAGTGTTGTCAAAGGCGCGCTTAAGCTGAAGCGAGGCTCAAAACATGTTGAGCGCTTCGCCTCGCTTTGTGAGTGCTTCAGTGTCGCATCAAGGCTCTAAGACATTCTTTTTCTTGCCAATGAGTGTGATCCTGAAAAGGCGACACTAAACAATTAATATTTCACTTTATCATATTCTTTTTCTAATTTCTTTGTCCGTATATTTACTATTTATGCTTATAATTATTGGTTTTGTACTACATATACATATTTTTACTTTTTCTCTAGTTGCACCTTTTTATATTAAAGCCCACGCTTTATTTGCGCTTTGCGCTTAAAGCTCCAATGGACCTTAGAGCTTTTTTGCGCTTTTCGCCTTTGATAACAATGACTTAATCTTCTACATATTGATTGCTTTCCTTTCAGGTCGTATTGTCATGGGCCTCTTTGGAAAAATAGTCCCGAAGACAGCAGGTACTCCATCTTGTGCTGAATTATGTTGTCTCCTTTTGGCATTCTACATTAAATCTTGTTAACTGTATTGATGAACTTGCTGTATAATTATTTTCTCTGCAGAAAACTTCAGAGCTCTTTGCACGGGTAGCCAAGTAACTTTTGTTCCCTCTTCATATTTATGCATTTAACTACTATATCTCGTTTAAAGTAACAAGAATGTATCATATTTGAGTTCCATTTTTCTGAGAGATTCAGATCCACCACAGTACATTTTATCTGAACATCAAGTTAATAAGGATACCATACTGGAAATTCTTACAAATTTGTGCTTTCGGATAGCAACAACATACCTAGTATAGTCCCACAAGTAGGGTCTGGGGAGGGTAGTGTGTAGTGTGTACGCAGATCTTACCCCTACCTGGCGAGGTAAAGAGGCTGTCTCCGACAGACCCTCGGCTCAAGAAAAGACGAAAAGAGAGAAAAGGGAAGAAGATGAAGAAGAAAGAGGAAGAAGAAAGAAAGAAGATGGAGACAAAGAGCAATAAGGAAAAGGGAGAAAAAGACAACAAGAACAAGAACAACAACAACAAGCAAAAGAAAAAATAGCATCAAATAGTAACAAACAAGAAAATACGATACACGGAGCGAACGAGACAATAGGCAAATACTAGAGGTCAAAGAATACGGAAAAAACAAGAGCGCTCCTAAAACTACTAGAAAAGAACGGGTAACTCTCGATTAGCTACTAGCCTTCTACTCTAATCCTCGACCCCCTCACCCTTCTATCCTGGGTCATGTCCTCAGTGAGCTGAAGTAGCGTCATGTCCTGTCTAATCAAACCCGCCATGGCCAGCCTCTCACACCTCCTAACAGGAGCATCTGTACTCCTCCACTGCATGTGCCCGAACCATCTCAGCCTCAACTCCCGCATGTTGTCCTCCACGAGGGTCACTTCCACTTTGTCCCGAATAACTTCGCTCCTAATCTTATCTCTCCTGGTATGCCCACACATCCATCTCAGCATCCTCATTCTGCGACTTTCATCCTCTGAACATGGGAGTTCTTGACTGGCCATCCCCATACAACATAGTAGGTCTAACCACCACTCTGTAGAACTTACCCTTAAGTCTTGGTGGCACCTTCATATCACACAAAACACTGGATGCGAGCCTCCATTTCATTCACCCCGCACCAATATGGTGGGAGATCTCATCATCAACTCGGATAACATGACTAATTTCATTAACTCGGATAACATGACTAATTTAGTTACTTTAGAAGTGAACCCAGCAGTGAAATAAAAGCAATAACAAAGCTAGTTAGAGTGTATTGGACAAGAACAAAAGAATACTTGTATTACATTTGAGGTAGAAAGAGAGATATCCTACACTGAAAAGGAATGTCCATGCCGTAATGTATGTTGGAGCCAAAAGCAGCTACCTCTAATTGCCACAGGTCATTGCTGATGCAAGGGCCAAAATGCTCCTTCTTCCTTGACTAGTTTATTTCAAGAAACATCTACATTTGCATGAAGGTTTCTTGTTATGTATTTGTTTCTGTGAGGTCCTTTTAACATTTCATCCCTCCTTAATCTCTGTTCTGGACATGGAGGAAAAAAGGAAACCATTACCTGAGAGGGAGGATCATACTGCTTGCTAGACATTAGTGGGTCTTATGGCTAGACTCGCATTATCTTGTAAAGTAGATATTAATCAATTGCCTCAGATAAAAAATAAATGCATAACGATGATGAAGCCTCACCTCTTTTCTACTGCATTAGCATCTACTATGCACACTAATACTAAAGTTACCAATCTGGCAAACATTTATCACCCAACTTGTAGGGGAAAAAGGAACTGGGAAGGCTGGCAAGCCTCTCCATTACAAAGGTAGCACTTTCCACAGGATCATACCAAGCTTCATGATCCAGGGAGGCGATTTCACTCGTGGTGATGGGCGAGGTGGAGAATCAATATATGGTGAAAGCTTTCCAGATGAAAACTTTGATCTAAAACACACTGAACCTGGTGAGATTTGATTGTTCAATAGTAATTAGTTGTTGCCTTCTTTTGTTTGTTTTGTGTTTTATTCGATGGTGCTATATGCACTTTCCATAATGGGAAGTGTTCTTGACAAGAATGGGTTTACATTTACTGATAGACCTTTGTTTTGGGAGAAGGTATTCTGTCAATGGCAAATGCTGGACCGGACACCAATGGATCTCAATTCTTTATCACAACTGTAACCACTGGCTGGTATTCAACTAAGTCCTCTCTTTGGTGTAACTTATCTACTAAACTTTTAATTTGCTTGGCCTTAATTTGTTTACTGTGTTGCACTCCTTGTTGGTTCCCTGTATGTATGAGTCAAGCATATACTGAATTTTGGGTTACCTCTTAAAATGTTTACTTCCGTCCATGGTTAGGTTGGATGGGCATCATGTTGTCTTCGGCAAGGTGCTGTCTGGGATGGATGTCGTGTACAAAATTGAAGCAGAAGGGAGAAGAAGTGGAACCCCAAAAAGCAAAGTCATAATATCAAATAGCGGTGAACTACCTTAGTGATCCAATTTTCCATGTATCAAAACACCTCAGATACTTGATAATGCTTATCCTCGGACAAAAGTCAGTTTCATATGCTGTCAAGAAATCTGTTATGGGACTATTGCGGCTTGTAAAGTTAAAACAGCCCTCTTGAAACAGGATCACGACTGCTGCTTAGAATAGATCGGGCTCATTTTATGAAAATTGTTATAAAACCTTTGCTTCTATATTTATTTCTTAAAAGATTTTGAATGAATTCTTGGTAATATACACCAGAGGTATATTTAAGTTTCCTTTCGTTCTTATCGCTAGAGAATAACTTTGTTATGAATGAAACTTTGCATTGGTATCGTGATTCTGCCAAGATTGTGCTGGAGGGTGCCAGCCAATTTTACCAGATTCGCGCAGCGTAGACAAGTAGCTTAGCGCTTCGATGAATCATTCTTGTACTAGCAGTACCAGATGATTTTAAGTAATAAATGCTCAAACCTTAATAAGACTTACTAATGTTTAATACAAACAAGTGTAGAACATAATTGACTAACTTACTAATGTTTAATACAAACAAGTGTAGAACATAATTGACTAAGTTCTCTTTTTTTCATCTCCAAAACAGGTAGTGAAACAATGCGCAGCTCGGCAGACAGAATACATTGAGAGCGTTATTCGTGATATTTCGACCAAAAGTTTTCAATCCAATAAGCAAACTAGCTAGAAACTAGGAGTAAAAGGAAGTTAAAAATAGAAAATATAGAGAAGCTTCATAGGTGTCTCTGGTCGTTGTTGTTCTCATCTCCAATGGCATCGTTTCCCTGATGAAACACGGTGGAAAAATTGGTGGATAGATCAGAATAAAAAGAAACGACCTTGGAAATGTTGCCATTAAGCTCCTGAATCAGGCCCACGTTCTGCACCATATTGTTATGCGTTCTCGCCCGATGATTCTCGTTGACCTGCTGAATCAACAATCTGTTCCGATCCAGCACCGACTGCACTTGCCGGAATCTGTTGGAGAAGTCGTTCCACATCTCGGAGTTGTCTTCCTCCATACTGACGTCTCCGTTCTCGTCTTCGGTGTTGTACGCTTCAACGGCAGAGCTATTACCGCCACGCCGGCGCCGGCGGTCGTTAGTCGAGGCAGTGGTGGTAGTTGGAACGTTAAGTGATTGAGCTTTGGCTAGGGTTTGACGACGGCGTTTGAAGTTTGAAGTTTCTTCCATGCTGAATTCAACTGCTGATTAACAATAATCTACATCAGCACTAATTTGTGTCATAAATACATATGCTCTGTTCTCTGGGGAGGTGTAGATAGAAAAATGCGTACATATATTCTGCAGATTAGATATTTTCTTCCTCATTTCCGTGTGCTTGTGGTAGCTCACAGAGATGACTAACCATGATGTGACACTGCTCCTTCACGCGACATCGTTGTGCGTTGATTTTGTGAATAAGGTCGAAGATAAGAAAGAGGGTGAACGATTGAAGACCACGCGCAAAAGAAGAGAGTTAGGGTAAGTTTGAGGCGAAAATATCTTATCATGGAGGATTATTGGACGGCATTAAAATAATGAAAAAGTGCAAAAGGTCGCAATTTGAAATGTTTGCTTGGGAATCAAAGGAAGTAGAAATATCTACCAGAGAGGTACTCTTTTTTTCCGAGTCCGAAACCAAAATATAGTCTTTTTTAACTTAAACGATCGAAATACGTAAAAAAAAAATTTAGTGACCAAAATATATATAGCGCCCTTTTAAAAGGTGCTATAACTTAACGCCCGTTTTGAACGTTAAGGTATAGCACTATTTAAAAGAACGCTATATGTATAAAGCCTTTTATACATATGGCGCAGAAAAGACAGATAAATAAAATTTAATGTATCAAGAGAAGAGTAGATTGCTAGGTGGTGCAATAGTTAAAGGCATAATAATAAGTTGGTTTTGTCTTTGAGGTTCAAGGTTCGATTCCCTCTAGCAACATTATTTTGTTTTCATATTTCTTTTTCATTTTTCATTTCTTTTCATTATTTGGTTTAAATATTTAGATAATATAAATACTTTAATATTTATAATTACTTTTCAATGTAATTAAAATAATTTAATATTTATTAAAAAACAATGATTTTTGAATTCATTTAAAGTAAAAAAAAGAAGATAAGCCTTTTATTATTTTGTTAAAAAATCTATCGACATTTTTAATAATTGTTATTTTGTATTATACGTAAAACAAAATTATTTTTTGTATTTTTTGATACAAAAAATATATATAGTTTAATCTATTGCTTGAATTTTTTAATTTTTTGATATCTTTAAATTTAAAATTTTAATTATTAATCAAAATTCTAATTATATATTTTATATTTTTCCTGAAATATATTTTTTATTTCTCCTTTTAGTCCTTGGCTATTGTAATTGTATTATCCATTTAAAATTTTTAAATAAGAATATGGTTGTTCTTATAATCCATTAGGATTATTATTAGCTAAGTAATGGAATATAATTCTTATATTCTTATTAGGAAAAATAATTAAATGGTTGCTCATAGATTAAATTTTTTTCTAATAAGAATTATCCTAAACTAAACTAAATATAACCATTTAATTTATGAAAACCCATTTAATTAAATTTTCTATACTAAATTTTCATAAACTAAACTGTATTATAACCATTTAGTTTATGAACAATCATTTAATTAAATGTCCTGATAAGAATATGAAAATCATAATCCATTACTTAGATAATAATAATTCTTCGATTATAATTTTAAAGATTAAATAGTTATAATAATTTATATTTAATAATAGGAAAATTATAAGATTTATAATTAGAATTTCGATTAATAAAATTCATATAGTGTAAATATAACTAAAATTTTAATAACTAAATTTAAAAATAAATATATCAAAAAATAAAAAAATTCAAGCAGTAGATTAAACTATATATATTTTTGTATCAAAAAATACACAAAATAATTTTATTTTACGTATAATACAAAATAACAACTATTAAAAATGTCGGTAGATTTCTTAACGAAATAATATAAGGTTTCTCTTTTTTTTTTACTTTAAATGAATTCAAAAATGATAAGTTTTTAATAAATATTAAATTATTTTAATTACATTGAAAAGTAATTATAAATATTAAAGTATTTATATCTAAATACCTAAACCAAATAATGAAAAGAAATAAAAAATGAAAAAGAAATAAAAAATGAAAAAGAAATAGGAAAACAAAATAATGTTGTTAGAGGGAACCGAACCTTGTATCTCAAGTACAAAACCAACTTATTATCTAGCCTTTAACCATTGCACCACCCAGCAGTCTGCCCTTCTTTTGGTACATTAAATTCTATTTATCTGCTTTTCCTGCGCCATGTGTATAAAAGGCTTTATGCATATAAAGGGCGCTATACCTTAATGTTCAAAACCGACGTTAAGGTATAGTGCCCTTTTAAAGGGCGCTATATGTATTTTGGTCACTAAATTCTTTTTCCATGCATTTCGGTCGTTTTGAGTCAAAGAAGACCATATTTTGGTTCCGGAACCCTCTTTTTCCTATACCGACCATAGATTTTCTTGTGCTTTTACTTTTTCTGCGTGTGTCAATTTTAATTTGAAAACGTGTATTCGGGGGTGGCAAATAAGCGGATCGAATTGGATATGAATAGTTCAAAACGAGTAATGTAAAAACAGATAAAATATTCGATCTTCTCATCTTAATACAGATAGAAATTGAGCTAATCGGTGGATAATATTGATACTAATATTATTCACGGCTTCTTAAATGTGATTATTTTTTGGAGATTTTTTAGTCTCCCACATTTGAAAACCCCAAATTTGAGTCTTTGCAAATGTCAAAGTTGAATCCATTGGTTATCCATTAAGTATATGTCTTTTAAGTGGATAATATGAATCTTATCCATATTTGACAAATTTTTAAAAAGTTTATTATCCAATCAATTTTTAATGGATAACATAGATGGATAATTATTTTTTGATCTATTTTGCCACCATTAGGTGTATTGTAAAAATAAAAATTATGACAAGAATATTGTGTTGGTGTTTAACACCCAAATTTGAGGAAGATGATACCAAACTCAACTAGACACATGATAATGAGCCTTCATGAAGTATGTGCTAACCCAAAATGACACAAGATTTTGGACCAAGCATGCTTCTAGGCTCAACCCATAAAGAGAAAGAAATGGGTCATGTCCAGGATATGCCTTTAAGGAATTGTGGGACTTGGAATTAGTATGGTTGAGGAAGAATTTTTACTTTTAACCAAGCCCCGAGAAGGTTTTAAACTTGGACTACTTTAATTGATAACCGCTTTCCACAACACATATATGTCTTCTCTTTATTACACGACTAGTAGTCGTACCCGCGCGATGCGCGGTTAATATTAAAAAAATTTAACTAAATTAATTGTGATCGGACTTGTTTGAACATATTAGATCGTATTGCTTTAATAAATTTTATGTCATCTTATTTGTCAATACGATATAACAACAACAACAACAACAGGGGAGGGTAGTGTGTACACAAACCTTACCCCTACCCTGGGGTAGAGAGGCTGTTTCCAATAGACCCTCGGCATCCTTCCCTCCAAGAACTACCCACCTTTGCTCTTGGGGTGACTCGAACTCACAACCTCTTGGTTGGAAGTGGAGGGTGCTTACCATCAGAGCAACCCACCTTGTCAATACGATATACCCAATAATAAAATCTATATTAAATTAAAGGGACTTATATAGTCATTGAATAACTTTTTTGTTCTATATTTTTCTTTATTATATTATCCAATATTTAGTATTAATACATTTGTTAATAGATATTTTTATTAGCATATTACTTTATTTAATATTTTTGCCTGCTTGATTTTTTTTATAATATAAGAGAAGATATATATTTTATTACTCTTGAAATATTTTTTTATTTTAAATTTTATTCTGTTATTCTCAACAATAGTATCTGAATTTTAATGAATAAAACTCTATTAAATTAAAGGGACTTATATAGGCATCAAATAACTTTTTTGTTCTATATTTTTCTTTATTATATTATCCAACATTTGGTATTATTACATTGTTAATAGAAATTTGTATTAGCATATTTAATTATTTGATATTTTTGTCTGCTACTTTCTTTTTATAATATAATAGAAGATATATATTTTATACTCTTGAAATAATATTTACTTTAAATTTTATTCTATTGTTCTCAATAATATTGTCTGAATTTTAATGAATAAAAGCTCTATTATATTAAAGGGACTTATATAGGCATCAGGTAACTTTTTTGTTCGATATTTTTCTTTATTATATTATCCAATATTTAGTATTATTGCATTGTTAATAGAAAATTTATTAGAATATTATTTTGTTTAATATTATTATCTACTTGTTTATTTTTGTAGTATAATAGAAGATATATATTTTATTACTTTTAAAATATTTTTTAATTTTAAATTTTATTGTATCGTTCTCAATAATATTATCTGAATTTTAATGAATAAAATCTCTACAAAATTAAAGGGATTTATATAGGCATCGAATAATATTTTTATTATGTATTTTTCTTTATTATATTATCCAATATTTAGTATTATTGCATTGTTAATAGAAATTTTTATTAGCATATTACTTTGTTAATATTTTTGTATGGTAGTTGTTTTTTGTAATATAATAGAAGATATATATTTTATTACTTTTAAAATATTTTTTAATTTTAAATTTTATTGTATCGTTCTCAATAATATTATCTGAATTTTAATGAATAAAATCTCTACAAAATTAAAGGGATTTATATAGGCATCGAATAATATTTTTATTATGTATTTTTCTTTATTATATTATCCAATATTTAGTATTATTGCATTGTTAATAGAAATTTTTATTAGCATATTACTTTGTTAATATTTTTGTATGGTAGTTGTTTTTTGTAATATAATAGAAGATATATATTTTATTACTCTTGAAATAATTTTTTATTTTAAATTTACCTATTTTTCTCAATAATATTGTCTGAATTTTAATGTCACGCCCCAAAATCCGCTATAGGCCGTGATGGCACCCAACGTCACCGTTAGACAAGCCAACGGTGAACCATCTAAATAATTATTCATTTTATTACTTTTGAAATCACAAGTTTTATTAAATAAAGAATTTAATGCATTTGAAATCACGGATACATACAATATTAGTAAGATATAAAATAAAATGGTGACAACATTAAAGCAAAACCATTAACATCAACTAGAATATCCTACAATCCGGTGTCACAAGTGCATGAACAACTACTAAAAAATACAATACCAATATAACATCTGTCTGAAATGTAAAATAGACAGGATAACATAAATGAATAGGAAGGAGACTCTGTATGCTGCAGATCATAACATGGGATGCAGCTCACCGTAAAGTTCTTGCAATAGCTGTGTCTTTATGCCCAAATGACCACCAGAAATATATACCTGCACAATAAGTGCAGAAGTGTAGGATGAGTACGTAAATCAACGCATACACAATAAATATCTAGCCTAACCCTAGAGAAGTAGTGACGAGAGGTCGACATTGACACTTACTAGTGGTCCAATAAATCAACATGTATTAAATTATAAATGAACATGAAACACAAAAACAATAATGAAGTAAGGACTGTAACTAGCAAAAATTCTCCAACATTTGTGACAATGTGAATTTCTCAAAATCTCATATACTATCTCAATAGATAAGAAATATCAAGTGTTATCTCCAACAAATAAGGAATATCATATAAATGCCAGGTCTCAATCCAAGAAACATCTCATGAATACTCGGACTCCTAGCGATATTGCGCACGATTATGCTGAGGTCGTACGGCCCGATCCAGAGTGGTGTGTACACTGCCAATGGTCGACCAACGCAAACCAGAGATGCATCTCAATATACTGTCGAGGTGTTCGGTCCGATCCACAGGAAAAGAAGAAACTTATCGAATTACAAATTACGTGTTTGCAATACAAGATAGAGACATAAAGTAAGCATAATTGTTACCAGTAATCGGATATCCCATCAAACAACCCAAGGTATCGAGATTCGACCTAACATGATCTCTAATCAAATTACATTTACAAGTTTGGATAATTAAACTAACAAGTGGTTCATGTAATACAAATATCGCATGATATAGCCCTAAGTTTACCCGGACATAAGCATGATTTTAACTACATATGGAATCTCGTCACTTCATGCGTACGTAGCCCCCACAACAAGTAGAACATAACAAATACATCACCTATGAGGTAATTTTCCCCTCACAAAGTTAGACAGGAGACTTACCTCGCTCTGAAATTCGATAACCGGCTCCAACACCTCTCTAACACCTCAAACCGATGCCCATAGATCCGAAACTAGTCAAACAATGTGCAAACCAATTAAAATATACCTAAAAACTCTTAATTAATCAATCAACTCCGTTCGAAAAGTCAACAAAGTCAACCCCCGAGTCCACATGCCCGAATTCTGAAAATTTCTGAACATAAACATTTCCCATAGCACCACGAACTCAAATATATAATTTATTCCCAATTTCATGGTCAAAATCCAAAAATATCATTTCTAGGTTTTCTTCTAAAAATTCCACAATTTCTATCAAATTCCATAAAATTCATATATAACCCATGTATTTATCTTATAATAAGTGGGAATAACTTACCTCATTATATATGGCGAAAATGATCTTCAAGAATCACCCCAAATCGCACCACATGTTCTCCAAGAATTTAAAAGTGAAGAAATGAGCTCAAAATCCAGAAATTAGATGTTTAATACACCTGCCAGGCCTCCTTCTTTGCGATCACGGTCATTAGCCACGTGATCGTGGTTAACAAAAGATCAAGCAATGTTTCCTTCATCGCGATCGCAGCCAAACCCCCGCGATCGCAATGTACAAAGTGCGCTTTCTTCTTCACAAATACCCTTTAGTATAATGGTCATAACTTCTAATACAAAATTCTAAATGATAAACAGTTTAACTTTTTGAAAACTAGATTCAAAGGACTACAATTTTTATTTTTGTATCATACCCAAATTCCTTACAGATTGCAAGATATAAGCTCCTGAAGTCAGACCATTGACAACAGAAATTCCTTCTACGCGATCGCGGCATTCCTCTGCGATCGCGATTCACAAGGCCTGGAACATCACTTTGCTCTTCGCGATCGTGGCCCAAACCTCCGCGATCGCATTTCACACCCTTGACACTAGTTATCAGCAGTTCCAAAAGTCCTAAAAGTGGTCCGGAACCACCCCAAAACTCACCTGAGGTCCGAGGAACCCCGTTCAAATCATTCTAACAAGTTTATATACCCTATGTAAACTTGTCCGAAGGCTCGGAACACAAATTACAACATTGAAACCAAGAATTAAAGATCAAACTTAATTTCTTAAACTCTCTTAACTTTCAAACCTTCATCCTTCGCCTAACGCGTCCGAATCACATGTAAACATTCCTGAATGACGCCAAATATTACGTACAAGTCACAAATCACAATACAACCTATTCCATGGCTCAGAATCCCAAACGGGCATCGATAATACCAAGGTCCACTTCAAATCAAACTTAGGAAATTCTAAAGCCTAAAAAATGCCAACTTTCTATAATAAGCGGCGAAATGCTCCCGGACCATCCGATACTTAACCTGAGCATACGCTCAAGTCCAAAATCATCATACGAACCTATTGGAACCTTAAAATCCCGATTCCGAGGTCGTTTACCCAAAAGTCAAACCTTGCTAAACTCTTTCAACTTAAAGCTTCCGAATTGAGAATTTCCTTCCAAATCAACTCCAAACTTCCCGAAAATTAAATCTGACTATATGTACAAGTCATAATACATGAAGTGAAGCTACTCAAGGCCTCAAACCATTGAACGACGTGCTAGAGCTCAAAATGACCGATCGAGTCGTTACATTCTCCCCCAATTAAACATACGTTCGTCCTCGAACGTGCCAAGAACTGCTCCGGAGTTGCCCAAAATCGCTGTCTAACATCCATACACCTACCCGTGCCACCACAACCCATATGAGCACACTCGCTCGAGTCAAACTGAAGATCCTTTCTTTTACCTTATCCAGAAGCCTTCGAACTAAATTCCAACATCCGGAATTCTTTAGAGACCTAATTATAACATACGAACACCGTATCAATCTCAACATGCTGTACCAATACATGATCATGCACCCATGCTGAAATCACACAATGCACCGCATAATTGGTATGCCCCTCCTGCCTGAGATGTGGCTGGGTCCGCTGGAAATAAATTAGCCTAAGTCATAGAATCTATGATTCGCAGCATACGGCTCATGACCTCCTGGAATTCCGGTGCGGATATGAAATCCACCGGTCCTGGCTCTGCTGCAGGCACCTTGCCCTGCTCCTCAATAATAGTATCCTCTACTGGATCTACTGGTGGCACAACTGGGGCAACTCTGGGATGTCCTCGACCTCTACCACGGGCCAGAGCCCTCCCTCGGCCTCTGCCTCGACCTCTACCTCGACTTTTGCCTCGGCCTCTAAAAGCTCCTCCATGATCGGGTACCTCCGCTGCAGGCGTTCGCACCATCTGTGAGAGAATAAGAGAAAGATACTTAGCGCAACATCAGCTGTACGATATGAGATGAAGAAAGAGTAGTTTCCTAACACCCTATAGCCTCTCGAAGATAAGTACGTACGTCTCTGCACCGATCCGCAATACTCTATTAGGCCTGCTCATAACTTGTGAGACCTACGTGAACCTAGTGCTTTGATACCATGTTGTCACAATCCAATTTCTCCTATAGGCCGTGATGGAGCTCAACATCGCCGCTAGGCAAGCCAACAATGAACTAACCATGCGATTGCTCCTTTTAATAAGTTTCCAAGTAATTAAATTCCATTTATTAAGAAATTAAGGAGTAGAAAATTTAGTAAATAAAACAAAGGCAATTGAGTGGGAATCATGGTGATATAAATACTCCAAAACCCTAAAGTCTACTAGTATGTGTGCCAAGACCTGGTGTCACAAGTGTATGAGCAACTAGTAGAATATACAAAACTCTAACTACTGTCTAAAATAAAAGTAGACAAAAAGTAAGTGCAAAAGAGAGACTCTAAGTGCTGCAGAACGGCTCAGGAAGCAGCTCACCACTAAGACTCAGGGTAACGAGGATTCGCGCCGGTATGACTGCCAGATGCACCCGCCTCAGATCCTGCATGGTTAGTGTAGAAGTATAGTGTGAGTACATAAACAACATGCACACAGTAAGTATCTAGTCTAACCTCGAAGAAGTAGTGACGAGGGATCGACATCGACACTTACTATGGGCTAATAAAAATACAGAAATTCTAAATAAGCATAGGTTATGTAAATAATAATAATAATAATAATTCAATAACAAGCGGAAATGATAAATGCTTTCACTAATGGTGAATCCCAAGTCAGTTTCTGTCATATATAATTTTAACCTTGACGAGCTAAAAGCACAACACAAAATTATGCTCGCTAGTCGAATATAGTACAGAAATTATCGTATCCACAGAGATTGGATTTAAACAGTATTTTCGTAGCTTCTAGTTTTAATTGCTATCCAAGATGATCAACAATTTAGAGTTGTGTGATTTAAAATTAAAATTTACTAAAAGTCTAAACTATTGGCTAATGACAATCGCAACAAGAGTAAGCAAGAAGATATCAAAGGGAGAAAATAGGGATTGATTGGATAGGTGTAAGATAATTGTTTGGGAATTAACTCTAGTTACTTCACTTCTATTGGTTCAAGTGAGTCTCTCGAATTCACTCTATTATGTTCAAACATTCAGTAGAAACTCCTCTCTCGATTAAGTCTCAACCTTACAATATGACCTAAGTTAAGCTTAATGAATATATGCAAGAATTCGTAGTGGACCGATCCTTAGGAGAACCTCTTTATATTATCCTCCTAACTAGATCTAAATATTAATTCAACTAGCCTCTTTAGATTACTAACAAGAATCAATGAATTCAACCAATAAGATATTGCAAAACATCACAAATTATGCCTCTTTCAATTACATAAACAAGTGAATACATATGCAACAATAAAAACACCCAAAATGCTTCAATACATAAAACTAGAGTTAATATCCACAAACAATTCTCAAAACACCAAATCCATCAATCCTCAAGGAAGAATTACTCCATGGATATGGAGAAATTCATCACAATTAAGTTTAAGTCAAAGGAAAATATAAAACATCCAAACCCTTGTCTTGAGTGAGGATGAATGGTGAAATCCCTGTGCTCTCGCTTCTCCCTCTCCTCCTTAGCTTCCTTAGGTCTAAATTATGTCAAAAGTTCTCAAAATACTGTTTTTCCATGTATATATACCAAGTACACCTTCTCCTACGCGAAATAGGATATTTTTATCGGACAAGACATGCGTGGTCGCGCACCTGGAAGTGTGCCCGCGCACTTGGCCACACACTTTTCACTCTGTTGGGGATTTGGAAAACATAATACATGAAAGTTGTATCCCTTTTCAATAGATTTCCAACGATATATTGTGGATCCCAAATGGAGTTTCGAGCAAAAGGTTAAGTGCATTTTACTGGACACTGCGCAGTATGCCTGCTCGATTCTTCATTTTGTTCCACTATCATCCGTTGATCCCCAAATACGATGCCGACTTAATCCTTGGGCTTTTACTCAGACTTCAAAGATTTCGACTAGCTTGAATTCATTCCATAACATCTACATAGATCGGAATCACTCCTACAAGGCATAAAACACACAATTAGTGCAAAACACTAGCGATTAAAGCTCCAACTCAATTAAAGTGCAGTAAATTAGAGTGCAATAATAGACTAAAACATGAGATTATAGCCTACCATCAACACTCCACACTTAAACCATTGCTCGTCCTCGAGCAATCAAACTACACTTCATAATGACACAACATTTTTAAACAACTCTCATAACTCATCATACCAACAACAACAACAACAACAACCCAGTATAATCCCACTAGTGGGGTCTGAGGAGGGTAGTGTGTACGCAGACCTTACCCCTACCCTCGAGTAGAGAGGCTGTTTCCAATAGACCCTCGGCATCCTTCCCTCCAAGAACTTCCCACCTTGCTCTTGGCGTGACTCGAACTCACAACCTCTTGGTTGGAAGTGGAGGGTACCAAGAATATTTAAAATAAACTAAGCATAATAGTGTAACATCTTCACCTCAAGAATTGACTCACAAGCACCACTCATTATTCACAGCTTACTCACTTACTCTATCATAGAGGTCAACGACATTACCTTTCCTTCATGAATCAAGTGCCCTCACACAACAAAAGAGAGTAGTTCCACACACCATAAAAATTTAAAACAATCAGGAACTCAAGATAGAAAGAATTCACTCACTCTCAGAAACAATATTCATATGCCACAAAAGATGAACCATAGGCTTCCTCGTAGTGTATTACTCTACTAATTCAAGCTCATTCAGTCAAGGATCAAGTAGGACTTTAATTGGTTATAATGTAGACTGCGGGGCGGGTAGGATATATTTGGATATAAGAGTGACTACACCTCACTAAGTACTTTAATACATACAATTTAATTCAAAACTCCACACTTATGTCAAACTAATACTCCACCTTTACATCAATATACATTAACTCCCTTCTTCTTTAAGCACAATTACATCAAGAGTTACCACTTATCAAAGATCATTTTTCACAATCATACAATTATATAAATTTTTATTTTTCCTTTTCAATTCAAGTGGCTATTACTTTTTCAATTTAGTGCACCTTCTCCTTATTTCATTAGTTCCACTCAAAATCCAACCCAATCATCCCCCACTTCAATTTTTATAAAGTTCATACAATTTCAAGTGCTCAAGAGAGGTAAATGGTTCAAATAAATTGTCAATTCAAACAAATGGGTAAGGCTTGTAATGTGGTTGCCACAAAACATGATTACAGGTTCAACGGGGTTAACTACGATACATTACAAGTTGCTGGGTAAACTATATAGTTGGCTCAACAAAGAAATGCCTATATCACTTTCAAGACTGAACAAAACTACTATTTCGCTTTGCAAACACACGGGGCAAGTTCTAGACATCAAATGCAATGCACATAATACACCAAACCTCGCACACATATGGCACATAATTCACTCAAGATTGGATCATCAAGACACCCTAGTCAAAGCAGTTAAGCAAAGTTATGATCATACAATTTAAGACAATTATACAAGAGCTAAAACTGAGCCTAAGCGTCACAACCAAAGCACTCACTATTCTCAAGGCATGATCAAGTCAAGAGATATTGCTTCTATTTAAAATCATAACACAAGGTTTTCCTACTTCTAAAAATAAAAATCTAATTACACCCGGTTCAAATAAAACCCTTGGAAAAGAACTGCGACACAAAGAAAAACCAAGGGGTAATTAATACACTAACTATAAAAGAAAATCTTTTTGTCTTTTTCTTTCGACTTAATTCCCTCAAGAAACCCGTCGAATGATATCCATCGTCGGGAAAAATAAAAATTTTAAAATTTTTATGTTTTTTTTAATTTTTTCTATCTCTAACTACTAAAATTAACAGAAACTAAAATACATATACATACAACATACAAATTCCCCCTACCCCACACTTTAAGTTGTGGCATGTCCCCATGACATTAAATTAAAAAGTATAAGGTAAAGGAAACTTACCTGAATTTTCAGTCCGGGTCTGAGTCAAAGTCAGGCTCTATTATTCGTGCCCGAACTAATGCACACATCCACGCGGACATCTTCTTCTCAGCCTTCTTGGGGTACACCCCACACTTGCCTTTCTCAATCACTGGGACCTTCTCTTTTGAACTCTTCCGCTTCCACTCAACACTTACAGCTGGCTTCTCCTTTTTCACTCCAGTTACTACATTTATCTCAAAAGTCACCGTTTTCTCACCCACTCTAAGCATGAGTTTTCTATCATATATATCCAGTATAGCTCTACCCGTTGCTAAAAATGGTCTTCCTAGGATTAGGGGGACCTCCTTGTTCTCCTCCATATTCACCACTATGAAATCTACAGGAAATACGAACTTATCCACCCGCACCAAAACATCTTCTACTATCCCCTCGGGTGTTATAGTTGTTTGGTCTGCCAGCTGCAAAGATATTGGTACCGACCTTATCTCTCCAATCTCCTTCTCCAGTTTCCTATAAATAGACAATGGCATTGGATTAATTGAGGCACCATAGTCACATAAAGATTTATCAAAGTTAAGAGTGCCTAAAGAGCAAGGTATCGTAAAACTCCCTGGATCTCCACATTTTTGTGGCAGTTTGTTTTGCAATATTGCATTGCAATGCTCTGTAAGTTTGACCACTGAGGTATCTTCTATCTTCCTCTTCTTTGTAAGGATCTCCTTCAAGAACTTTGCGTAAGCTGGCATTTGTGAGAGAACTTACGTGAATGGAAAATTTACATTAACCTGTCTCAGCAGATCTAGAAATCTCTCAAACTGCTTATCCAACTTTTCTCTATAGAGCTTTTTGGGAAAAGGTAAAGCAGACATGTGCTTGCTCTCTTCATTGGATTCCCCCCTTCTTGAAGTTTCCTCCTTTTTCTTTTTCTCAGCTCCCTTCTTGCCTTTCTTCTTCTAGTCTTTTTATTATCATCTTCAATTGTCAGCTCCTTCTCACTTTCTTTTTCAGGTGTAGCTTCTTTTTGAATCGGAGTGGGATCTTTCAACACTTTTTCGCTTCTCAAGGTCACAACATTTACCGTTTCTTTGAGATTCTTTTCAGTATCAGCTAGCAGAGTACCTGGGATTCTCTCGGATAATATAGTTACAATATTTCCCACTCGTCTCTCCAAACTTCGCAAACCTGTCCCAAGTACTTTAATAACTGCACCATGAGTATCTAATCTCTCATCTGTCTTGACAATGAATGACTTCATCAGATCTTCTAACCCAGACTGAATTGGCTGTTGAGGCTGAAACTGCGACCTCTGCTGATTCACAAAACTAGGAGCTCATTGAAATCTGGAGTTGTTTTGTTGCCATGCATTTGCTATACCCCCAGGTGAACTCCATGAAAAATCAGGGTGCTTCTGACCCATTGCATTGAAGTTGTAATTACCAGCAACATTAACTTCCTCGATCGAGGCTTGACACTCATGAGTAGGGTGTACTCTTCCACATATGTCACATGCTGCAGGAGGCTCACCGTGTATTGAAGCTAAAGTTATCTTCCTTATTTCCTTTTCCATGGCATCAAGCTATACCTGACAGATGTGTTAGCATCAACTTGGTGAACACCAATCGTTCTTTTTCTTTCAGCAACTTCATAGGGCCACTGATTTGCATCGTCAGACAACTCATCTAGAATAGTGACTATCTCCTCTGGAGTCTTTTTCATCAACGGCCCTCCAGCTGCATTGCTCAATGTTCTGCGTGAAGTTAGTGTCAATCCATCCCAAAAATATTGGAGTTGCATCCAGAGTTCTATTCCACTATGCTGACATTTACGCACTGTTTCTTTTAACCTCTCCCAAGGTTCAAACACTGTTTCAATCTCATTCTGACAGAAGTTGTGGATCTCCCTTCTAAACTTTCCCGTCTTTGCTGATGAGAAATATTTGTCAAGAAATTTTCTGGTCATCTCATTCCATGTTCTTATCGATCTATTAGGCAAGCTTCGAATCCAGTGTTTTGCATCATCTTTGAGAGTGAATGGGAATGCCCTTAAGTACACTGTATCTTGTGACACACCATTATATTGGAAGATGTTCATAATCTCCTCGAAGTCCATTAGATGATTGTTTGGATCTTCGTTCATCTTTTCTCTAAAGACACAACTGTTTTGGAGGGTTTGAAGCAACCCTTGCTTCTGCTCAAAAATTTTCACTGCAACAGGAGGTGGTCACACACTCGATAAGCCTTGGTTATAGACCGGTCTAGCATAATCGCCAAGTGGTTTCCCAGCACCGGGAGCTTTATTTCCAAATTGGTCTGCCCCCACAGGCCGATTCTAAGCCCTTCTTCGAGCCCTCTCCTCCTCGAAAACAAGTTGTGCATTTCGAAGAGCTGTCTTCTCTGCATCTCGTGCAACGTTTTCTCTTTGCTGTGCTGCTTCCCTTGCAGCCAAATTAACATTTTCCTCATCTCCCGCCATAACTTCTTTAGTTGAAGATTGCCCAACCTTCTCTGTATTCTCGGGGAGGTTTATTTCTTTCCTCAGCTGTCGCAGTTGCTTCTCAATTTATGGATCGTAAGGTAGCACTTCCTTCCGGGAGGATCGAGTCATGCACCAATCTAACCTGTAGCCTGCGCACAGTCAAGGAACACCAAACGTAAAAAGAGAAAAACAAAATAAAAAGAAACATTATTGAATTAGCACTACAAACTATTTCAAACACTATTGATTTTCAGTCCTTGACAACGACGCCAAAATATGACGAGCTAAAAACACAACACAAAATTATGCTCGCTAGTTGAATATAGTATAGAAAATATCGCATCCATAGGGATTAGATATAAACAGTGTTCTCGTAGCTTCTAGTTTTAATTACTATCTAAGATGATCAACAATTTAGAGTTGTGTGATTTAAAACTAAAATTTACTAATAGTCTAAACTATTGGCTAATGACAATCGCAACAAGAGTAAGCAAGAAGATATCAAAGGGAGAAAATAAGGGTTGATTGGATAGGTATAAGATACTTGTTTGGGAATTAACTCTAATTACTTCACTTCTATGGTTCAAGTGAGTCTCTGAATTCACTCTATTATGTTCAAACATTCAGTAGAAACTCCTCTCTCGATTAAGTCTCAACCTTACGATATGAACTAAGTTAAGCTTGGTGAAGATATGCAAGAATTTGTAGTGGATTCATCATTAGGAGAACCTCTTTCTATTATCCTCCTAACTAGGTCTAAACATTAATTCAACTAGCCTCTTTCGATTACTGACAAGAATCAATGAATTCAACTAATAAGATAATGCAAAACATCATAAATTATGCCTCTTTTAATTACATAAACAAGTGAATATATATGCAACAATAAAAATGCCCAAAACGCTTCAATACATAAAACTAGAGTTAATATCCACAAACAATTCTCAAAACGCCAAATCCATCAATCCCTAAGGAAGAATTACTCCATGGATATGGAGAAATTCATCACAATTAAGTTTAAGTCAAAGGAAAACATAAAACATCCAAACCCTTGTCTTGAGTGAGGATGAACGGTGAAATCCTTGTGCTCTTGCTTCTCCCTCTTCTCCTTAGCTTCCTTAGGTCTAAATTATGTCAAAAGTCCTCAAAATACCATTTTTCCATGTATATATACCAAGTAGGGTCGGGCCCAAACAAATACATATTCTCCTACACGAAATAGGATATTTTTACCGGACATGACGTGCGCGGACACGCACCTAGAAGTGTGCCCACGCACTTGGCCGCACACTTTTCACCCTGTTCTGCCTCATATGCGTGCCTAATGCGTGGCCACGCACGTGGTTGGCGTTATGTTGGGAATTGGGAAAATGTAAAACATAAAAGTTGTAGCCCTTTTCAATATATTTCCAACAATATATTGTGGATCCCAAACGGAGTTTCAAGCAAAAGGTTATGCACATTTTACTGGACACTGCACAATATGCTTGCTCGATTTTTCGTTTCGTTCCACTATCATCCGTTGATCCCCGAACATGATCCCGACTTAATCCTTGGGATTTTAGTCAGACTTCAAAGCTCCCAACTAGCTTGAATTCATTTTATAACATCTACATAGATCGGAATCATTCCTACAAGGCATAAAATACACAATTAGTGCAAAACACTAGCGATTAAAGTTTTAACTCAATTAAAGTGCAGTAAATTAGAGTGCAATAATTGACTAAAACATGAGGTTATAGCCTACCATCAAATCTCTCAATCCATAAAATAATATCAAATATTATTAATCCCCGAGTATTATTACGCACGATTATGCCGAGGTCGTACGGCTCGATCCAGAATAATGTGTACAATGCCGAGGGTTGAGCGATACGAACCATAGATGCATCTATTCTACTGCCGAGGCGTTCGGCCCGCTCCACAATAAGAGAGGATACTTTATAAACATTCAGTTTAAAAGCTATTACAAAGCTAATACACAAAGAAGCACAATTCCTATTAACGGTCAAATATCCCGCCAAAACTCAAGTAAGTGGAAGTCGGTCTTTGACAATTCCTCTATCACGTTCCAATATAATTTAGGCACTTTAATTAATAAATAGGATACAAACATTTACAGTATCCCATGATTCGGGTCCTAAGCTACTCGGACATAAGCATAATTAGTAGCTACGCACGGACTCTCGTCACCTCGTGCGTACGTATCCCCCCATAATTAGGAGCAAATAGTTATTTAAATCACCTATGGGGTAAATTCCCTCTTACAAGGTTAGGCAAGAGACTTACTTTGTCTCAAAGCTCGTTTCCGATCCACAAATATGCTATAAATCCTCAACTCGGTGCCAAACAACCCGAAACTAGTCAAATATTATATAAATTAATCAATACATGTTCAAAAGTTCATAATCTAACTATTAGAGTGATTACCCAACCCCAATAGGAAGATTCCTAAAATACATCCACGGGCCCACGTACCCGGATTCCAAAAATCTTCGAAGGTAATTATTACCCATAACCTTACGAACTCAAATATATAATATTCATCCCATCTCATAATCATTTTCGTGGTTAAATTCTATTTTTATCAAAACCTAGGTTTGTTCATCTAAACCCATAATTTTCACAATTTTACATGTTAAAATCTACCCATAATCTATGTATTTAACTTACATTGGATAGAAATTACTTACCTCCGATATCTAGTTGAAAACCCCTCTCTAAGAAGCTCCAAAATCGCACAAGAAGTGAAAGCAATGAGTCAAAAATGGCCTAAGTCCCGTATTAAATGAACCTCACTACCCCTAACACTTCCGCTTCTGCGGCTCTATGCCCATTGTTGCGGCTCCGCATCTGCGGAAATATCATCGCAGATGTGGCTCTCCTCCAGTTGGCTTACTTCCGCATCTGTGTACAATTGGCCCGCTTCTGCGATACACGTGCCGCACCTGCGACTTTGGCCGCTTCTGCGGTTGTTTCCATTGCACCTGCGCTTTCGCAGGTGCGCACCATGCTCCACATCTGCGATCTCTGGGCAGCCCATGCTGGGCCGCTTCTGCGGCTGTTGGTTCGATTCTGCGAGCTCGCACTTGCGGCTGGCCCTCCGCAGATGCGATTGCACCAGAACTCTGATGCTTCAACTATTCTTTCCAAGTCCAAATGAGTTCCGTGCCTCATTCGAATGGCATCCCGGTCCCTCGTGGCCCCGTCCAAACATACCAACAAGTTCAAAATCATAAAACAGACCTGCTCGACCTCACGAAACACGAAAAACAACACCAAAACTAAGAATCACACTCCAAACCAAATCGAATCAACTAATGAACTTCAAGTTCTTCCAATTTGCTCCGAATGCGCCGAATCATACTTAAACTACTCGGAATGGCACCAAATTTTGTGTGCAAGACTTAAATCACCTTAAGGAGCTATTCCCAAGTCCAGAATCTCAAACGGGCCTCGATAACATCAAAACCTACTCCAAACCAAATTTAAAGAACGTTAAAACCTTCAATAAACCAACTTTCAACTCCAGGTGCCGAAACGCTCCAGGGTCATCCAAAACCCGATCCGAACGTACGCCCAAGTCCAAAATGATCATACAAACCTATTGGAACCGTCAAGTCCTAATTCTGAGGTCGTTTACTAGAAATGTTGACCCAAGTCAAACTTAGCCCTTTAAAGCCAATATTAAGGAGTTGAATGTTCCGATTTCAACCCGAACACTTCCAAACCTGAACTAACCATCCCCGCAAGTCATAAAACAGTAAAAGCACATATGTGGAGTCTTATTTAGGGGAACATGGATCTAGAAAGTAAAACGACCGGTCAGGTCGTTACAACTCCAGAATGGAGTTTTGATGGTTCCAATAGCTCCGTATGGTGATTTTGGACTTAGGAGCATGACCGGATGTTGATTTGGAGGTCTGTGGGTCGGTTCGTCTTGAATTGGCAAAAGCTAGGAAGTTGAAGGTTTGAAAGATTGAGAAGTTTGATTGGGAGTTAACTTTATTGATATCGGGGTCGGATTCTGATTTCGAAAGTGAATAGGCTCGTCATGTCATTTATGACTTGTGTGCAAAATTTGAAGTCAATCAGAGTTATTTTGGTATGAATCGTCATTAGTTTTGGAATTCGGAAGTTCATAGTTTCCATAGGCTTGAATTGGATTGCGATTCGTTGAATCGATATTGTTTTATGTAATATTTGGCCTCGAGTAGGTCCGTTATGTGTTTTTGAACCTTTTGGTATATTCGGACGGTGTTCCGAGGGCCCCGGGTGTTATTCGAATTGAATCCGGAATAATTTTGGACTTTAAGCATTGCTGAAGCACTGCTGCTTTTAGTGTGATCGCACCTGCGATGGGTGTGGCCGCAAGTGCGGCCTTAAGAGTGCAGGTGCGATAGTGAGTGGGGGACACTGGGATCGTAGAAGTGAGAAGGTCTCCACAGAAGCGAAGTCGCTTATGCGATAGAAGGAAGCGCATGAGCGGGTATTGGTCGCAGGTGCGACATTTCCTCCGCAGGTGCGCGTGCGCAGATGCAGTTATTTTCTCGCAGAAGCGGAGGATGCTGGGCTTAGTGAGAACCACACATGCGATGGAAATTTCGCAGGTGCAGAGCCGCAGATGCGGCTGTGGGTTCGCAAATATAGATTCACTAGGCAAAAAAGGCCTAAGTTATAGGGTTTGATCTCATTTTCATTTTTGGACCTAGAGAGCTCTGTTTGTGGCGATATTCCGAGAGTGTTTCAAGGAAATCATTGGGGTAAGAAATTCTAACTCGGTTTTGGCTATATTACACGATTCTATTGTTGGTTTCATCATCTAATTAGTGTTTTGACTTGGAAGTTTGGGGAAATATTTGCAAAATTTATTAGGTTAAATTTTGGGGATTTGAAAGGTGATTTGAGGTCGGATTTGAGTAATTAATGTATGGTTGGACTCGTTACCGAATGAGTGTTCGGATTTTATAATTTTGGTCTGGTTTTGAGACGCGAGCCCGGGTTGACCTTTTGAGTTGACTTTTTATTTATTTGTAAAGATCGTAACTTTATTGTTCGAATTAGTTTCCTACAGTTTATATTTATTGTATGAAGTTGTTTTGGCTAGATTCAAGCCGTTCAGAGTTGGATAATTTAGGGAAAGGCCTACTAATGGATTGAGTTAGCGTGTTTTGAGGTACGTGTCTTGCCCAACTTTGTGTGGGGGAATTAACACTTAGGATTTGTGTTGTTTGTGATAATTGTGATGTGTGAAAGCCGTGTACGCAAGGTGACGAGTGTGTACACGGGCTAAATGTGAAAATTACCAATTTTAGCTATGTAGATTCCTTTCATGCCTTAATTAAGTTACCTTAACATGTTATATTCAGCATCACTAGTCTATCTTCACATGCTCTACTTGTCCTATATCTTACTTGTTAAATTGTCCTTACATGTTTAGTCGAAGTATTGTTTCCTCTATTCCGTGTTCATCATTTAACTGTAGAGTTCTTACTTGAAGTTGTTATTCTTGGGATATCTTGTTGTTGAATTTGGTATTGAGTTATGAAAGTCGTGATTGACATTGAGGCAAAGTGGTAAAGTTATGAAATACTATTCTTGTTGAGTTGTTCACCTTCAGTTGTTATTGTTGATACTCTTGTGCATATTATGGTTGAGCCATGGGCTACTTGTTGGGAAAACTCTATTGGTTTCTTGGCAAGTTGTGATATTGGGCACTTGAGGTGCGATTTGTGATATGTTGTGTATGGATACACATACGGTGGTATAAGTTTTTGGGGGTTGAAACGCGAGCGGTGAGATAGGGTGGGCTTGATACGCTTGTTGCTAGTAGGGGAA
Organism: Nicotiana otophora; assembly: GCA_000715115.1. Lineage (NCBI taxonomy): Eukaryota > Viridiplantae > Streptophyta > Magnoliopsida > Solanales > Solanaceae > Nicotiana > Nicotiana otophora. The sequence goes on from AWOL01S0038041.1 coordinate 49,065, forward strand.
CTACTTGAATCCACACAGTGTGATAAGGTTGGCTAAAACGCGGGAAGCTATTTCGGAAAAATGATTTTCAAAACTAAATGCAAGGCTCCCACGGTGGTTTAAGGAAAGATTGTGAAATGATTTGTAATTTGAGACTACGAAGCGGTACCTCAGTGGTGACTCTTGTTGATACTTTTCTATTACTTCACTTGTGTTTTGTTGCCTTATTCCCTGTCATAACATTCTGTGTTTTCTTCCGTGATGCATTATTTGTCTTGTTCAGTGTAGCCAATCTTAGTATACTTCTTACTTGTTTCATTTCCATTATTATTATTATTACACTGTTAATTACATGTTCAGTTTCTTATTTATTCAAGTAAGGCCTTGACCTGACCTCGTCACTACTCTACTGAGGTTAGGCTTGGAACTTACTGGGTACCATTGTGGTGTACTCATACTACGCTTCTGCATATTTTTTGTGCAGATCCAGGTACCTCCTACCAGTCCAGGCACTAGCAAGAACTCAGCTTTAGAGACTTCAAGGTATACCTGCCGGCGTCCGCAGGCCTCGGAGTCCCCATCTACCTAGCCTATTTTATTTCCTTATCCTTTTTATAGACACTGATGTATAGTGATGTTCAGTACCATCTTATAGAACTTGTGACTTATATTCGTCGGGTATTTGGAAGTTGTATATATTGAGTTGCGGAGTTTCTTATATTAGTTGTTGAGTTATTGAGACTTTAATCATTATTTCAGTTATTTCTGCATGAATGTTAGGCTTACCTAGTCTTAGAGACTAGGTGCAATCACGATATCCTACGGAGGAAATTGGGGTCGTAACAAGTTGGTATCAGCGCTCTAGGTTCATAGGTGTTACGAGCCACAAGAAGGTTTAGCAAAGTCTCACGGATTGGTACGGAGACATCTGTACTTATCTTCGTGAGGCTATTAAAATGTTATGAAAAGCTTCACTTCTTTGATTCCTTATCGTGCGAATTTGTTGACTTCGAAATTCTAAATCTCTGTCTTCCTATTCTCTCACAGATGGTGAGAACACGCATAACTAGATCGGATGATCAGACACCCGCGCCCTCTGCTAGATCTGCGAGAGGTCGAGGCCGGGGCAGAGGCCGAGGACGGGCATGTGGTGCAACAGAGCACCTACCCGAGGCGCAACAGAGGAATGTCACAACCCGACTAGTCGTTTTGAGTGTATTAGCCCCGACCCCCTGTTTGTTGCCTTCTTTGTATTGTACTGTGGTTACGTGACTTTCCGGGAGGTTTGGTTTTTGGTTTCAGAGTGAAATGAGATATATAGTCCATAAATTGGAAGTTTAAGTCATAGGGGTCGACCATAGTTTGATATGTAAATGGAGTTTTGACAGTTCCAATAGCTACATAGGGAGATTTTGGTCTTGGGAGCATGTCTGAATGTTGATTTGGAGGTCCGTAGGTCATTTCGGCATTAATTGGCTAAAGTTAGAAAGTTGGAAGATTTTTGGAAGGTTTGACCGGGAGTGGACTTTTTGATATCGGGGTCGAATTTCGATTCAGGAAGTTGGAACAGGTCCGTAATGTCAATTATGACTTGTGTGAAAAATTTGAGGTCAATCAGACTTGATTTGATAGGTTTCGGCGTCGAATGTAGAAGTTAGAAGTTCTAAAGTTTATTAGGGCTGAATCGATGCAAAATTCATGTTTCTAGTGTTATTTTATGTGATTTGAAGGCTCGACTAGGTTCGTATGATATTTTAGGACTTGTTGGTATATTTTGGACGGGGTTCTGGGGGCCCCGGGTGTGATTCAGATAGAAATCGGAACAAATTGAGACTGGTGGCATTGCTGATGCTGGACCGGTTCTGGTGTGTCGCACCTGCACATTTTGGAGCGCAGGTGCGAAGCCGTTTCTGCAAAGGTATAGTCACTTTTGTGATGTTAGGCCTGGGTTGGAGTTCCTCTCCTGCGGATTTAAGAACGCAGGTGCGTGACCGCATCTGCGGTGGGCCTATCGAAGGTGCGAGTTTAAGGCTCTAGAGGAAGTTCGCTTCTGCGGTCCATGTGGCGCTTTTGCGGCATCGTAGATGTGATGGGAAGCTTACAGGTGAGAAGGCTGGGCTGCTAAGCGAGGGCTGCAAATGCGAGATTTTACTCGCAAAAGCGAGATCGCAGGTGCGAGTTATTTGTCCGCAAATGCGGAAAGTGCTGGGCAGAGAGGTTATATTCGAGGGTTTGGAATTTTCTTCATATTTTGAGATATAGAGCTTGGATTAAGGAGATATTTGTAGGTATTTTCAGAGAAATTATTGGGATAAGAGTTCCTAACTCATTTTTGATTAAATTCCACTAATCTATCTTTGATTTCTTCATTTAATTAAGGATTTGGGTTGAAAAATTGGGGACAAAGGTGTAAAAGTTCTTAGACTGAATTCACGAGTTTTGAAAGGCTAAATGAGATCGGATTTGAATAATTCTTGTGGTTGGACTCGATATCGAATGAGTGTTCGGTTTTTGTAATTTTGGTCGGGTTCCGAGATGTGGGCCCGGGTCAACTTTTTGGAGCGATTTTTTAATTCTTTGCTAAAGTCATAGTTTCATTATTTAAATTAGTGTCTTATAGTTATATTTATTGTATGTAATTGTTTTGGATAGATTCAAGCCGATTGGAGTTGGAAAATCGAGGGAAAGACCTTATTGATTGATTGAGCGAGGTTTGAGGTGAGTGACTTATCTAACCTTGTGTGGGGGAAATTCCCCTTAGAATTTGGCACTGTTATGGTAAATTTCATTACGTGAAGGCCGTGTATGCCATAAAACTGCATGGAAACAATTATGTCACAATTTCTATAGTGCACGCCTATGCTCGTCATCTAGCATGTGCGTCACCTCCTACCAATTCACGAAATACATATATTCAGGGTTCATACCCTCAACTCCAAGATTAGAAGAGTTACTTACCTTGAACAAGCCAAATCCAATGTCGAGCAAGCTAAGAAATGCTCCAGCAATTTCACTCTGCGTGTATCAACTTCCAAACGACTCGAATCTAGTCATAATTAATTTGATTCAGCCTACAAAATTTGTAGGAATTAATTTCATATCAAAATACTAATATTTCCACAAAATCCGAAATTATGCCCCAAAAATCACCCGTGGGATCCACGTCTCGGAATCTAACGAAACTCATAAAATCCGACAACCCATCCAATTATGAGTTCAACCAAACTAATTTCACTCAAATCCGACTACGAATCGGTGTACAAATCTAGAAAATTCATTTTATGAAGTTTCTACAATTTTTCCCAAATTTCCACCTCAAAGTACAAATCAGATGATGCAATCATTGATATATTCATGTATATTAACCAAATTCGAGTTAGAATCACTTACCCCGATGAATTTCCTGAAAAACCTACGAAAAATCGCCACAAACCGAGCTCCCTAGGTCCAAAATGTGAAATAATATCCTAAACCCCGTTTATATATTGCACCTCTGATCTCCCACTTCGCGGTCCGCAAAAGTTTAAGCGCGGCCGCGCCCTGGGTCCTGCGGTCGCGAAAAAATGATGCGGTCCGCGAAATTCTTGGAGCTACACTGCCAGGCTTTATTATTTTGGCCGTAGCTTTCTCTACTGATGTCCAAATGATAACTTCTTTACCTTTCTGGAAACTAGACACGAAGTTCTACAAATTTCATTTTTGAATCATCTCAAAATTCCTTGTAGATCAAACGCTATAGGTTTCCAAAGTCGGACCAACGAATCTACAAAACTTCCAACCGCGGTCCGCGAAATTTTGCCGTGGTCCGCGAAATTCTGCCGTGGTCCGCGAAATTCCAGGGCGGCCGCAAAATTCTGCTGCGGTCTGCGCCTTTCCTTCGTCTCAGCACCCCAAAATGCGCGGTCTGCGCCCCCAAAAGTGCCATAACAATATTAGAGTGCCGAAATGCCCGGACTTGCTCAAAACTCATCCGGAACCTACCGGACACAAACCATATATGAATTTCAATCATAAACAGTCTACGAACCTGCTCGTGTACGCAAAACACTGAAAAGAGTTCGTCTTGACCCGATATTAACCATGGCCAAACTCCTAAATTTCTTAGCTTTATTAATCTCTCAACCAATGATCCAAAATACACCCAAGCCCCTCGGGACCTCAACCAAATATACCAACACATTCCATAACATAACACGGACCTACTCGAGGCCTTAAATCACATCAAATAATATCGAAACATTGAATCACACCTCAAATAAAAATCTATAAACTTTGAACTTTCAAATTCTATATTTTGTGCCAAAACACACCAAATCAATCCGGAATGACTTCAAATTTTGCACACAAGTCACATTTTACATTACGGTCCTATTTCAATTTCTAGAATCGGATTCAGACCCCGATATCAAAAGGGCAACCCCCCGGTCAAACTTCTCAAAAATTTAACTTTCAATATTTCAAGCCAAATTCCACTACGTACCTTCAAATAATTTTCCGGATACGCTCCTAAGTCCAAAATCACCATACGTAGCTATTGGAATTATCAAAACTCCATTCCAGGGTCGTTTACACATAAGTCGACATCCGTTCACTATTTTAACTTAAGTTTTAAACCTTGGAACTAAATGTTCCAATTCATTCCAAAACTTCACCGGACCCGAATCATTTACCCCGGCAATTCACACAACAAGTAAAGTACAATTTAAGCAGTAAATGGGAAAACGGAATTTTAATACTCAAATAAACGGTCGGGTCGTTACAGGATGAGACTTTGGAAAGATCCTAAGTATAAAAGTCAGAAATAAATGTAAAACATTATTGTGCTAGGAGCGGAGTTGCCACTGGGACTCACACATGTGGCTCTGTCGGTGTTGGGGAGCATTGCAAGAGAGTTGTAAGTGTATATAACATATATGAAAAACTCATTTAAGTTTGCTCTAATTCGAATCTGAATCTCATTTAAGTAGGTTACCTCAAGTTGTGAGCTGCGGATTGTCTCTTGTTCTATTTTAATATTATGTGCTTGAAATTAACAACAACAACAATAAGAAACCCATTTTGATCCCAAAATTGGGGTTTGTGCTTGAAATTATGGTTTGAGAATTTATTTTTGAAAATTATGGGTTGTCTAAGTATGCCGAGATTGAACATAGCAGCAGTAGTAACTCGATCACCTGTTAATTGTTGTACATTCATATGCCCTTGCACTTTATTAATTTGCCCAATACCATTAGTGTGGTGCCTAGCTTTTATAGGAATACCATTAGTAACTTTAATCCTTGCAAACCTGATTCGGAAGCATCAATTATTTTTGCTGGAACTGCACCAGATTTGCCTGAGAAATGAAACACCTGCCCAGTTCCTTTCTCCTTCCCCTCTGTAAACTCATGTACACTAGTTTGCCCTTGTCCATTAGATGCTTGATGCCCAGCTTCATCAGCGTTTTGCGGAGCAACTGGACCCTTGGAAACACCAGCTGAACCTCACTCTAACATAATAACTGTAGCAGCCTTCAAGTCCTTAGCAAACCTATTAAGAGTTGTTGTAACTGGAACGGTTACAACAACATTAACAGTTGTTCTATGTTGGGATTTAACAACATCAGATCATTGACCAACTTCACGTACCCTACTTCAATTACCAACAACATGTTCTTGCCCCACAACATCCACACCATTATCCTTCACACCTGCTGAATTATCCAGTGTGATAGCAGGTCGATCACCAGATGCCACTTTACCAACCTGAGAACTTGTTATGCTATCAACTCCTCCAGAACTTGTAACCACAATATTAGACTGTATCTCGACAGAGCTGTAGTAGCAGGTACATCAACCTTAGCTGCTGGTTTTACTGGTTTAACAAAATCTGCACCTTCCTTATGTTGTCTCAGATTTCCAACATGCTCCTTAACAACCTCTGTCAGCCCCAAATTTTGGGTAACAGTTGTAGCAGCCAGCTCTACTTGTTGATTTGTTTCAGACACAACCACACCTTTGGTTTTAACATATCCCGTCGACCTCGATAAGAACTGAACATAATCATCATATAAATCAAACTTTACCAGTGTATGATGAAATTCAAGCTGTCCAATGTTACAATAACCTTTAACCTCGAACTGTTTTGGAAAATTCTGTCTAAGCTCGTGCGGATCTGGTTTTCCATAAGCAAACTTGACGACAACTTGGTGTAAACCTTCTTCGATGGTGAACTCATTAACCTCCTCCATGGTAAATTCAATTGTTGGTTCTCCATGAATAATTTTAACAGGAAGCAAATCGATTTTGTGATGCGTTGTGGCATATTTGTTTGGTAGAACTTGCGCAACATATGATTGTTAAAGCTTTAGGTTTTGGTTTGGTTTATTAATGGCATTATTTCCATTAATAAAAATTTATCTTCTATGGAACTATATAATTGAAAATTTCTAGATGCTACATGAATTAATTGGTAGTACATGAATACTACATTAGTACATCTATAATTGAAAATATCTAGATGCTCTATTTCTTCCGAATAAAATATGCGGCAAAAATATTTGGCTATAGTTGTTATTATGGATCAACAAAGACTAGTATTTTCTATATGTTATTTCCAATCTCATTTTTACACAAACGTCTTTTGCTAATATTTTGAATTGAATAACTTTTGTATAGGTTGTTAAAATGGGTCGAGATTCAAGACCAAGTGAGTTGCATTTACACGTCCATATACATGGTAGTGATGCAAAATATTTTGTTGGTGAGAAATCCCGAATCGTACATGTAAGACTACTTTTTAAATAATTTTATTGACTTTACTTATAATTTTTTATTTTGTAAATTAAATGCTCAATATTCTTTAGTCTTTCTATTTCACTAATTATTAACTCTTCTACAGGAAACATATCAGGAGATATTACAAAAACAAACACAGAGTCAATCTAATATTCATTAGTGTAAAACATATTATCAAGACGCGGGAGGAGAAAAGAAAAGAAGAGTATATCGCCTTGCATCTCAAGCAAAATGCTACTACGGGCCAAATCTTTGTGACTCTTTTGGATCTGATGCTACATCGTCAGCAATACCTCCATATGCTCAATCAACACTGACAGTGAATCTGAATAAGTTAGTGATGCGATTGATTCCTGTACTGACAGGTCATATAGTTCCTGCAATCGTTGAGCGGTAAATGAATTAGTTTTGTTACCCTCGCATCAGCCAAAAACAGATCTTACCAACCACCCATCAGATATGGCACCTACAGTTCCTACATCTTCTACTGCAGCTAACATTGATGAGGTTCATGTATTGGGTTCTGATGATGATCGTAACTCTCCAGTCTCGCATAGTTAGCCTATTTTGTTTGGACTTTATTGTTGGTCAATGTGAATTTTTTGTAGTTAAGGATATTGTTATATGCATTATGCTGTATAATTTGGACCTTGTTGAATATATTATTAATTTATATTAATATCAATGACTTTTTATTAAGTGTATTTAATAGCTTTTATGTAATATGCTTGAACAGAGTACATTTAAAATAATAAATAAAAATAATTTTAAAAAATTATCAATAGATTAAAAATAAATTAGCGACGGATATTTTCCGTAGCTAAAATTACCGCGCAAAATTAAATCTTGCGACGAATTAGCAACAAAAGGTTTTTGTTGCAAAAAGCATGGAGAATTAGCTATAACACGACTAGCGACGGACGCTTTCGTCGCTAGTAAGAACAAATGACTAATTTTGTTTTGTATTGTAGCGACAAAATTCGTAAAAATAGCGACAGAAACAAGCAATATAGCGACTGTTATTTCCATCGCTAAACTTTGCTACAGATATCTTCCGTCACTAATCCTGCGACAGTTTGGTATTTTTCGTCGCTATGAGCCTAGCTACGAGCATTTTAGAGACAAACTTGAATCTGTCTCTAATCCGCCGCTAAACGACTATAACGACGGAAATAAGTTGTTTAGCGACGGAATACGTCCATCGCTAAACACTATTATTTTTGTAGTGATACAACATCGTTGGTCTGACCACCACTCTGTAAAACTTATCCTTAAGTTTTGGTGGGAACTTTTAGTCACACAAAACACCGGAAGCGAGTTTTTATTTCAACCATCCATCCCGAATAATATGTGTGATATCTCCATCAATCTCCCCACCCCCCTGAATAATAGACCCAAGGTACTTACAACTCCCTCTCCTAGGGATGACCTGCGAGTCCAGCCTCACCTCCCCTTCCCCTCCTTGAGTCTCGCCACTGAACTTACACTCTAAGTATTATGTCTCGGTCCTGCTCAACTTGAAACCTTTAGATTTTAGGGTATGTATCCATACCTCTAATTGCGCGTTCACACCTTCTCGCATCTCGTCAGTCAATACAATATCATCTGCAAATAGCGTATTGTAATGCCCCGGTCGATTGTTTTGAGTATTGCAGCCCCGTTCCCCTATTTATTACTCAATTTATGCTTTACAGTTGTTGTGTGACTTGTCGAGGTAATTGGTTCGGGTCCGGTGAGGTTTCAGAATGAATTAAAATACTTAGTCTCAAAGATGAAAACTTAAGTTGAAAAGATTGACCGGATGATTGACTTATGTGTAAACGACCCCGAAAAAAGTTTTGATTTTTTCAACAGCTCCGTATGATAATTTTGGACTTAGGAGCGTGTCCGGAAAATTAATTGGAAGTCTGTAGTTAAATTAAGCTTGAAATGGCTAAAATAGGAATTTAAATTAGAAGTTTCATCGAGGAGTTGACTTTTTAATATCGGGGTAGGAATCTGATTCTCGAAATTTGAATAGCTTCTTTATATCATTTATGACTTGTGTATAAAATTTGAGGTCAATAGGACTTGACTTGATAGGTTTCAGCATCGAATGTATAATTTAGAATTTGTTAGTTTTGAATAGGCTTGAATTGGGGTGCGATTCGTGTTTTAGTGTTGTTCAATATAATTTGAGGCATCGACTAAGTTTGTCATATTATGAGACTTGTTAGTATACTTGGTTGGGTCCCATGGACTCGGATGAGTTTTGGAAGAGTTTTTGGAAGAGTTTGGTGTTTTAGGCATAAGCATGTAATGATCCAAAGGTCCATTTTTAATTTTAGAGATCAAAATTTGATTTCGAGACTTTCGGGATTTTGTTAATGAATTATAGAAGTGATCTGAAAAGTTTGGTCTAATTTCATCAAGTCGCGATTATTTTTTAGCACAAAACATGATTTAATTGTTTGACGAGCAAAATTAGTATCGCATTGAGAAAATGAGCTCCGAATTGAGTTTCGATTGAATGAATAGCTTCATATTATTATTTATGATTCATAGGAACAAGAATCGTTGAATTCCAAGTTCGTATGATGGAGTTAGAGCCTTTGTAGTGGAAAAAATAATTGTTGGTGCAAGCAATTTCTGGTGTGAATTTTTAGTGACGGAAAATGGACTTTTAGTGACGGATAGACAGACACTTAAGGACCAAAAATGGCCATTTCCTTCATTTTAGCTTGGATATTTGGAGCACGGTTCTTGAGCGATTTTGTGAATTTCTTCACGATTTGGACTTGGGTAAGTATCCTAAATCCAAAAATGATTATATTTCATACATCCATGGTTATATTTATCATTTATTTCGGATTTAAATGGAAGAAATCAAGATTTTTGCAAAACTTTTCAAGAACAAAAATTTTAGATTTGGAATTTGAAAAATATTGGTATGGTTTGACTCGTAATTGAATAGGTTGTCGTATTTTGTGAGTTTCGTCGGATTCTAGATAACATTAGTATTTTTCATAGGGAATTAATTCCTATAATTAGTATTGACTGAATTGAATTAAGTGTGGCTAGATTTGATGCGTTCGGAGGCTGATTCGCGAGGCAAAAGCATAGCAGCATAAATGATTACCCAGTTCGAGGTAAGTAATAGTTCTAAATTTGGTCCTGAGGGTATGAAACCCCGGATTATATGTTATGTGATCGATTTTGAGGTAACACACATGCTACTGTGACGGGCGTGTGGGCGTGCACCGTAGGAATTGTGACTTGGTCAAATTCCATGGAACTAAGTAGTTGCATAATCTGTTGTTATCTGTACATTCTCCATGTAGTAGAAAAAGTGAACCACAAATTATGTTTAGATTATATGTTGGCACTGTAGGGACCCACAGAGTTCGTGTACATATTGAACTATCTGTTTAATTGTTGTTTGTACTCAGTCACAGTTCACTTGTTTATTTTATCTCATTCTCTATTGTTCATCATTGATGCATCATATCATTGCTGTTTGGCGATTTCATGATTATTGAGAGCCTGAGAGACAGGAGAGATTTATGACTGACTGAGGCCGAGGGCCTGATTGTGAGATATTACATTATAACACGTGAGTTATCCGTGCAGCACGTGAGTTGTGCGTGCGAATCCATATATTATACTATAACACATGAGTTGTCCGTGCAGCACGTGAGTTCTCCGTGTGGATCCAGATATTGATACTATAGCACGTGAGTTGTCCGTGCAAATCCAAATATTGATACTATAGCACGTGAGTTGTCCGTGCGGATTATAGCGCTTGGGTTGTAGGAGCCCCTCCGGAGTCTGTACATACCCTCAGTAAGCGCAGGTACCTACTGAGTGCTGAGTGCTGAGTGCTGAGTGCTGAGTGAATGGAATGGCTGAGTGACTGTGGTCCTGAGAGGATGAATTTGATTTCATTATTGTTGCACTTCAGCTGCCATATTTGTTTTCTTTTGGAAATTTCTGAGAGATATTATCTTATGATTCAGTTGAACATGACATGAAATTAGTGTTTTGGCCTTAAATGTTGAACTTGAAAGCATGCCTACCTTATTATGTTGGAAATTACTATAATTGGATTCAATTGTGAAGCTTGTCACTACTTTCAGTTCTTTATTTAGTATTATTACTTACTAAGTTGGTTGTACTCATACTACACCCTGCACCTCATGTGCAGATCCAGGTACTTCTGGACACGATGGTTGCTAGTTCTCGGAGTTTATCTGTTGGAGGTTATCGAGGTAGTTGCTTGGCGTCCGTAGACCTTGACTCTCTTTCCTTTCAGTTTTTGTACTGTTCTATATTTTTAGACAGTATTTTTAGCAGTCAGACTTTGTTATCATATAAATGCTCATGTACTTAGTGACACCAGGTTTTGGGAATGTATTTTTTTGTCAGTGATTTGTGAGATTTTCTATAAAATTCAAATATTATGTTTTCAAACTTAAACGAAATTGTGGTTTATTGAGGTTGTCGTCTTGCCTAGTATTGAGATAGGCGCTTCACAACAAGTTAGGATATTTGGGTCGTGACAAGTTGGTATCAGAGCCCAGGCTTACATAGGTCTCACGAGTCATGAGCAGGTTTAGTAGAGTCTTGCGGATCGGTATGGAGACGTCTGTACTTATCTTCGAGAGGCTGTTGAACCCTTAGGAAAATTTCACTTTCTTGTATTCTATCGTGCGGAATTGATTCAACTTGAAACATAATTCTTTGAATTCCTTCCACACATTCGTGTGCGTATGTGAGCGCTCAGTATCAACTATGCATCGTTGGCTTGTGATTCCATGAACGAGGTTCGAGATGTGTATTCTTTATTTGGTGATGGACCAGTCTAGAAGACTTGAGGCCAGGTTTAGACCGCAGCTTAGACTCAGCAGTTTTGGTTGTGAGAACTTGTACATTTGGACTCATGTGTTCGATAATGTCCTTACAAGAAGAATTCGTGGCTCGATGAGCGGTTAAATGGCTATATGATAAGTATGATGTGATTGCGGGATGTGTTAAGATGGTTTGAATATTGATTTGACATATAGTCTCGAGTATGAATGTGTTGAGGGATCTTTCACGATGTTAAATTGTGGGACAAATTAAAATCTCATGTCGTGTTGATGAGTTCAAACTCAGAAATATTAAGTGATTTCGTAGTAATTGTGGTTGCGAAAGGGTATATCAAGATGCCAATTTGAGGCTAAGCAGGTGGGTTATCTCTTGCGGAGTAATCAACGTATGTGTGTTCCTTATAATATTGAGTGGAGGGTTTCTTTTCTCCCAACGGGGTATATGATAAGTAGGGATTTCGACCGCTTATTTGCTCTCTTTTACTTGCGTTTTAGCTCAAAACTGCTTAAAGGTATTTTCGGGAACTAATAAAATGTGCTTTCGTGCAGGAATATTGGGAGACGGGCCAAAGAAGTCAAAACCAACTCATAAAGGAATAAAAAATGGACAAGGAGCAAAACAAGGCAAAAAGGCCCATAGTGCGGACCACACAATACTATGTGCGGCTGCAGAACAATGAAACATCATTGTCAGATGTCCTTCAGAGTATGCAGACCGCACAATTATTGTGCGGTCGGGGAAGAGGAAATTCAGAGAGTTAGTTTTTTGGGCAGGTTGAAGATATGCGGATCGCACCATAATTGTACGGCCACAGGATGACAAGTGCGGCCGCACTCATTATTATGCGGTCCGCAGAAGAGAAGAATCAGAGAGCCGTGTTCCAGTCCAAGTTCAAGTGTGCAACCGCACTCAGAATTGTGCGGTCCGCACAATCAAATGAAGTGCGGTATCATCCCACTTTTATGAAACCGCAGAAGGCCCAATTGAATAGTCAAACTCAGAGTGCGGACCACACACAGAATTGTGCGGCCGCACAACCTCCGCAGGGGCATGTTTGTCAGATATTTGTAACTTAGTATAAATAGAACGTTTTGTCATTTTTAGGGTAAGTTTTGTTTTGAGAGAGCACCTGAGCCATTTTTCTTTATTGTTTTGAGTAATATTGTTCTAGATTAGCTTCTAAACATTAGATTGTCTTTCCCTAATCAATTATTGTGCATTCTATCTTAATTTCTTCTTGAATTTCTTCATTTTTCATGAGTAGCTAAATTTCTAGCTAGGGTTGTGGCCCAACCCTAGTGTGGGTACTTAATGTGTGTTTGATTTAGGACTTGTTTGTGATTGGGTTAGTGATATTTAGCCTAGTTCTTGCTTGAATTCAAGAATTAATGGTTGCAAACATTGATTCATGCCTAATTGACTTAGTCTCTACTTTAGAAAGAGAGACTAAGTCTAGGAAAACTTGGCTAACAAGAAATTGGGGTGAACTCAAGAAATTAATAGCCCCAATTTAAAGGGTTGAATCTAGAGATAGTAAGACCCGACTTGAGCATTTATCACTTGTTTTGTGCAATACCAATTTGGACTTGAGAAAACCAAATTGGGCAAAATCACTTAAACTATCGAGAGGTATAGAGTGGGAAATTGTGTGTGATTGCTATATTACAACCCCGACCAATCAAACTTACCCTAGAGTTTACAACCCATTAGGTAACCACCTAGGTGGAAGCCACGACCCTAGATCTTTTATCATTTGGAAAACAACCAAAACCAAAAATATTGTCTTCTAGTTTTATAATTGCAATCAATAGTTTAAAATAGAAGTAGAAACAACAAACAAGAATGTGGAAGTGTAATCTAAGGCATATCGTACAATTATACTAAATATATACCTAATCCCAATTCTAACTCCCTGAGGATTCGACCCTGACTTGCGTTGGGTTTTATTATTGTTTCAACCGCCTCACTATCTATATTTGTGGTGTGAATTTGGCTGACATTAATTTTTGGCGCTGTTACCGGGAAGTTAAACGGATTTAGCTATATATCTAGGTTTTTGTGTGATTTGTCTTCTTTTCCTTCCGAGTCACTAATTTTGTTTTTGAATTGCTTATAGGTACGAGAATGGCTCTCAACAACAAGCCCATTGGTAATTTTCCATTGGGGGAGGAAGTGGATGATGATCAAGGATATGAGGTTCTTCCCAAACCTCAAGCAAATAGGCTAGGCCGACCGCCTCATGATAATGTTCTCGTCCCTCCCCCACCTCTACTAAGAGCAGCAGTGCACCGGGTGGTCCCCAACGAGGGTTATGCAAGTGCTATATCACTTCCAAATCACCAACGTGATGCTTACACTACTGAGCAATGGGGATTCTTCACCGAGGCTCCAAATCAAAATGCTTACAAGTATCTCAAGGGGTTCGTCGATACTGGTTGGGGGAGCAAGCAAACCAATGTTTCGGAAGACACACTGAGGTTGAGTCTATGTCCCTTTTCTTTATAGGGAAAAGCATTAGATTGGATAGAGAGATATTGCCCAATCATTCCATCCATACATGGGATGAGTTGTCCGAACAATTCATTGCCAAATTCTTCTCTCCGTGGCACATGTCCACACTACGGGATGAAATTCTAGCATTCAAGCAAGAGCCCAATGAGCCATTGCACGAGGAAAGATACCGTACCATGGTTAAAGAATGCTCGAATAATGATATGACCGAGGTCATGATCCAACAAACCTTCTACAGGGGGATCAACACAACAAATCAATGTGTGGTAAATAAACTCGCCGGCGGGAACTTCATGAACACACCTTATGCCGAAGCTTGTGAAATTCTGGATGAGATGGCGGATACCTCATCGTCATGGCAAAGTAGGGCCAATGTTCCATAAGGTGACCCCAATGTCATTCACCTACACAAGGAACTACATGATCATGGGCAAGCTATCGCAGAGTTAACAACCACAATGAACCAATTGGCAAAAGCTCAGCTGCAACAAGTTCAAGGGCTGAAACAAGTGAATGCGATGGAAGGCGTAAATATGAAGATGAACAAGAGACAGCAAAAAGATCAACAAGCGCAAAGCCGTCCGGAACAATTCATGTAAGATGATAGTAGGTATGACCAAGGTGATTCATATAATGATCAAGAATAAGAAGTGCAATACATCAACAATTATCAAGATCAAAGAAACAATGCTCAAAATCAACAACAATGGAGATCACAAGGAAATCAAGGAAATTGGAATAACCAAGGCCACCAAGACAATTGGAGTGGTGGCAACAACAATCAAGGAAATTGGGTAAATAACAATAATAAAGGCAATTGGAATAATCAAGAAAACCAAGGCAATTGGGGTGGCAACAATTAAAGTAATTGGGGAGGTAATCAAAGAGGGTGGAACAACAACAACAACCGGGGGTCGGGTTTTCAATGGCCCCCGCTGTTCCAAAAATTGAGCAATCCATCTCCCTATCCTTCTCAAGGCCTGAGCTCTTCTAACAATGAGATGGGACGGATTGAAAATATGTTCAAACAAATGATGGAGAAAAATACCGACTCTGACGCTCAATTAGCCTCCCACAACACTTCAATCCGTAGTTTGGAGGTTCAACTTGGCCAAAACTCACAAGCATTGAACACTCGTCCTAAGGGGTCACTACCAAGTGATACGGTGGTGAACCCAAAGGGTGGGAATAATACGGGACATGCTATGGCTGTGACTACGAGAAGTGAAAAAGGTGGAGATACAACCACCTTAAATCAAAGAAGAATTGTGGATGATGATGTTGTGGTTCAAGAAGATGAAATTCAAAGAAATGTGGTTCAAGCTAATGACGAAGTGAGAACTGATATTGATGAAAATGTAGAGAAGATGCAAGAAGAGGTGAACCCGTCTAGGGAGCACATGATTGACATACCAGAACTGGTAGTACCAAAGGCTAATGCACCAATGCCAAGGCCTCCTCCTCCGTATCCTCAAAGGCTTGCAAATCAAAATAGTGAGAACCAATTCAAAAGGTTTATTGACATGATGAAGAGTTTGTCTAGCAATGTACTATTGGTTGAGGAGTTGGAACAAATGTCGGGTTATGCAAAGTTTATGAAGGACTTGGTCACCAAGAAGAGGTCGATGAATTGTGAAACTATCAAGATGACACATCGAGTGAGTGCTATTGTGCACTTAATGGCTCCGAAATTGGAAGATCCAGGTGCTTTCAAAATCCCTTTCACTATTGGGAGCGCCGACTTTGCCAAAGCTTTATGTGATTTGGGGGCAAGTATCAACTTGATGCCCTACTCTGTGTTCAAAACTTTGGGAATTTTGAAACCAAGACCCATATCTATAAGGTTGCAAATGGCGGATCGGCCTATGAAGAGGCCATTGAGAATTATTGATGATGTGTTAGTCCGTGTTGATAAGTTCATCCTTCCAGCAAACTTTGTGATCCTTGATTGTGAGGTTGACTACGACGTGCCTATTATCTTGGGTATACCTTTCCTTTCTACGGAGAAGGCTCTTGTTGATGTAGAAGCCGGTGAGCTCACTTTTCGGGTGGGTAACGAAAATATGGTTTTCCATGTGTGCAAATCGATGAGGCAACCAAATAGCAAAAAAGTTTGTTCATTTATGAATTTAGTGACCGAAATAATTGTTGATGATGCTAGTGCCACAATGAATGTTGAGGATAATTTGGAAGCCATATTGCTCAAGCTTGATGACGATGAGGAGAAAGAAGGCTATGTGGAGTGTGTGAATGCATTGCAAGGGATGGGGCCGTACACTTATGAGTCCTGCAAGCTATCTTTGGACATTGAACACCGAAAGACTCCTCCAACAAAGCCCTCAATCGAGGAGCCTCCCACTTTAGAGTTAAAGCCATTGCCTCCGCATCTCAGGTATGAATTCCTTGGCCCTTCTTCTACTTTACCGGTTATACTTTCTTCTTGCTTGACTAACATGCAGGTAGAGTCCATATTGGAGGTACTACAAAGGAGGAAAAGAGCAATCGGATGGACCTTAGCGGATATCCGGGGCATAAGGCCCGTCTTTTGCATGCACAAGATTATATTGGAGGAGGGTGCCAAACCCTCCGTTGAACATCAAAGGAGGCTAAATGAAGCAATACAAGATGTGGTAAAGAAGGAGATCATAAAGTGGTTGGATGTCGGGGTTGTTTACCCCATTTCCAATAGCTCATGAACTTTTCCGGTGCAATGTGTCCCAAAAAAATAGGGCATGACTGTGATAACAAATGACAAGAATGAATTGATCCCCACAAGAACTGTCACCGGGTGGAGAGTGTGCATGGACTATAGGAAGCTCAACAAAGTCACTCAAAAAGATCATTTTCCGCTTCCATTTCTTGATCAAATGTTAGATAGGCTGGCCGGACGTGCTTTTCATTGCTTCCTGGAGGGATACTCTGGCTATAATCAGATTCTTATTGCTCCTGAGGACCAAGAGAAGACCACTTTTACTTGTCCATATATAACCTTTGCATTCTCGAGGATGCCATTTGGGTTATGTAATACATTGGCGACTTTTCAACGGTGTATGATAACTATTTTTACCAATATGGTGGAAGATATTATTGATGTCATCATGCATGATTTCTCCATCGTTGGGAATTCCTTTGATGATTGCTTGAACAACTTGGACAAGGTATTGCAAGATGTGAGGAAACTAACTTGGTTTTGAATTAGGAGAAATGTCACTTCATGATCGAAGAAGGCATTGTACTCGGTCACAAGATTTCAAAGTATGGTATTGAGGTTGATAAAGCCAAAATTGAAGTGATCTCCAAACTCCCTTCCCCTACATCCGTGAAGGGAGTGAGGAGCTTCTTGGGTCATGCGGGGTTCTATCGCTGATTCATCAAAGATTTTTCCAAAAGGGTGAACCCTTTGTGTAAAGTTTTGGAGAAGGATGTCAAGTTCCATTTCAAAGAAGATTGCATTAAGGCATTCGAGTTGCTTAAGTTCAAGTTGACTACTACTCCTATTATTACCGCACCAGATTGGAGCTTGCCTTTTGAGCTCATGTGTGATGCAAGTGATGTGGCGGTTGGAGTAGTGTTGGGACAACATATCAACAAAATCTTCCATCTGGTCTATTATGCAACAAAGACCATGAATGATGCCCAAGTCAACTACACAGTGACCGAAAAAGAGCTCCTTGCTATTGTCTTTGCTATGGAGAAGTTCCTCCTATACTTGATGGGTACAAAGGTGATTGTTCACACCGACCACGTGGCACTTTGGTATTTGATGAGCAAGAAAGATTATAAGGCAATGTTGATGCGGTGGGTGCTTCTTTTGCAATATTTTGATCTAGAGATTCAAGAACGCAAGTGTAGCGAGAATAAAGTGGAGGACCACTTGTCCCGATTGGAGGATGAGGGGAGGCCATATGATGGCCTTGAGATCAATGATTCATTTCCCGACGAGCAACTCCTAGCCATTTCAATGACCGGAATGCCATGGTTAGCTGACTTAGCAAACTATCTTGTGAGTCGCATTGTACCGAATGAGTTCGCTTCAAACCAAAGGAAGAAGCTCAAACGGGACTACCTTGACTATTATTGGGATGGGCCGTATCTTTTCCGAATATGTACCGATGGTGTGATCCGACGATGTGTATCGGAGGAAGAATAAATGGGTAGTCGTGAGGCTTGCCACTCTTCATCGTATGGTGGTCACCATGGTGGAGCAAAAACGGAGGCAAACATTTTGAGTTGTGGATTCTATTGGCCTACTCTCTACAAGGATGCTAGTGAGCTTGTCAAGCGGTGTGATGAATGCAAAAGGCTGGCGGGATCTCAAAGAAGAATGAAATGCCTCTCACCACCATTTTGGAGATAGATATCT
The DNA here is from genome assembly GCA_000715115.1 of Nicotiana otophora. Classification (NCBI taxonomy): domain Eukaryota; kingdom Viridiplantae; phylum Streptophyta; class Magnoliopsida; order Solanales; family Solanaceae; genus Nicotiana; species Nicotiana otophora. The sequence continues at coordinate 67,542 of AWOL01S0038041.1, forward strand.
TCGATGTGTGGGGTATTAATTTTATGGGTCCATTTGTTAGCTCTTGTGGGAACACCTACATTCTAGTTGCGGTGGATTATGTATCTAAATGGGTTGAGACCATTGCTTTTCCCAATAATGAAGCAAGGAATGTGGTGGCATTCTTGAAAAGGAATATCTTCACAAGGTTTGGTACCCCAAGAGCCATTATTAGTGATGGGGGTTCGAATTTTTGCAACAAGGCTTTTGATACCTTACTCACAAAGTATGATGTCACTCACAAAGTATCAACCCCTTACCATCCTCAAGAAAACGGACAAGTTGAAGTCTCTAACCTGGAGATAAAGAGTATTTTGTCAAAGACAGTCAATGCCAACTGGACGAATTGGTCAAGAAAACTTGATGATGCTCTTTGGGCTTATAGAACGGCCTACAAAACACCAATCGGGATGTCTCCATACCGGTTAGTGTTCGGGAAGGCATGCCATCTTCTGGAAGAACTTGAGCATAAAGCCATGTGGGCTTCGAAGAAGTTGAACCTTGAATGGGATGTCGCGGCAAATCTAAGGATGTCACAATTGAATGAGCTTGATGAATTCTGGTATCATGCCTACACAAGCTCGTCTCTTTACAAGGAGAAGATGAAGTACCTCCATGACAAGTATATCCATAACAAGGAATTTAAAGAGAGTGATCTTGTGCTATTGTTCAATTACCGATTACGGATGTTTCCAGGCAAGTTGAAGTCAAAATGGAGTGGCCCCTTTTAAGTGGTGAATGTAAACCCCTTTGGTGCTCTAGATTTGAAAAATAAGAATGATGTGGTGTTTATAGTCAATGGGCACCGGGTTAAACATTATCTTGGCAAGGTTGATGATGGACACATTGTGGCGGTTCTTCATTTCAAATAATTGATAATCTGCATCGTGTCGAGGCATTAAATCAGGCGCTTCTTGGGAGGCAACCCATGTATCTTTTTCTTTTTCTTGTTTTTCTTATTGTTTTGTGCTAACTAGTTTTGAAGTGTATGCAGGAATGGGTGTGCATTGCAGGGACTGTGCAAGAAAAAATGGCTAAGTGTCACAAAAGTGCGGACCGCACCAAAATTATGCGGACCGCACAATCACTCCGATATCGCACAATTCTATATGCGGTCGCACAACTGGAAGATCAAAAATGTATGGTCTCTAAAGTTTGGCATATCAAATTTCCTTAACAATTTGCGGCCGCACACAAAATTATGCGGTTCACACAAATTTTGCGGCCGCACTCACTCTTGTGAGGACCACAGAAATTCTTCCAAGGTACAAGTGAAGAGTGCGGACCATACTCAAAATTGTGCGGCCGCACTCGAGTAAATTCTGGGCCCGACGGTCAACCTATAAATAGAGCTTTTCATAACTTTTTACACTTTACACTCCATGAAAACTTAAGCCCTAAGCAATCACAGTGCATACCCCAGTAGCTTTAAATCTTCTCTCATTTCATCAAGTTAGATTCTCACCTGCATCTGTGATGACTCAAAAGGTCATCTTATGTTTTAGAACTCGAATCTGTCCTCTTAAGACTTAAAAATCCCATTTGTATCCTCCTCAATTTGTGTGCACAGTCCGGGCATGTTTCCGAAAAAGCTTTATGTTGAAAGTTGATGAAAACAAGAATTTATATGTTAAAAAGTTGAATTTATTTGATTTCAGTCAGCATTTTTGGTAAACGAGCCCGGATCCATATTTTGACGGTCCCAGTGGGTCCGTATCGATTTATGGGACCTGGGTGTATGCCCAAAATCGAATTCGGAGGTCCCTAGATCAAGTTATGAATTTGTAATAAAAATTAAAAGTCTGAAAATTAATTATTTTTAAGAATTGATTGATGTTTGGCATTGTTAGTGCCAAGTCCGTATTCTGGCTCCGGTGCCAGGTGCCGGTTCATTATGATATTTAAGACTTATCTGTGAAATTTGGTTAGAAACGGAGTTGATTTGACATGATTCGGACGTCTAGTTGAGAAGATATGAATTTTAAAGTGTTCTTGAGAATTTCATTTGATTTGGGGCTAAATTCGTAGTTCTAGGTGTTATTTTGGCGATTTGATCGCGCGAGCAAGTTCGTATGATGTTTTTAGACTTGTGTGCATGTTTGGTTTGGAGCCCCGAGGGCTCGGGTGAGTTTCGGGTAGGACACGAGATGTTTTGGACTTTGAAAATCTAGTATTTTGCTGCAGCAGGTGTTCTGGCAGGACCAAGCGTGCCCGGAGTCGATGTTTTGACTTTTTGGAGGAAAAATTGATAAATTTAATTTATGCAATATAATTGATTTCTTTAGCAATATTTGATATTATTGAGTCATTTTTGAATAGATACCAGTGGTTTGGAGGTGAATTCCAAAGAAAAAACTGTGATTGAGAATTAAGTGGCCTTCGGAGCAAGGTAAGTGTTGTGTCTAACCCTGACTTGAGGGAATTAGGAACCTTAGATTATTCGCTAAGTGAAATTCGTGTGAACGGCATATATGTGAGGTGACGAGTACTTATGCGCCGCCAATTTACCTGTATTCCATGTTTCTTCCGTTTTCTTATATTGTCTCTTTCCTATGCCTAATTGCTACATATTTATGCTAGTGTTGCTAAATTGATCCTCATTATCATGGTTACGGATTTTCTGTTGGTAATCGAGTATTCATTTAAAAGTTGAGATTTGTATTGTGGAACCAAATATTGAAGTAAGGTTTGTACTTGTTATTCTATCTACCTGTTGTTATTTATGCATTGCATTATGGTAAGGGAGAGTGTTAATGCACGAAGGGTGATGTCGTGTCATATTGTGAGTGTTAATGCACGAAGGGTGATGCCGTGCCATATTGTGAGTGTAAAAGCACGAAGGGTGATGTCGTACCATGATATGAGAGTTAATGCACGAAGAGTGATGCCGTGCCGTTTCTATTAATTTTATGGTGATATTGAGAGTAAAAGTGCGAGGGGTGATGCCATGAATTTTTCCTTTATTGTATTTGCTATTCCTGTTGATTCATGGTATATTGACTGCTCCGGTGATCATTCTGTTGTAGTTCTTTATCTTGTATCCCCCTCAGTATGTTCCCCTCCCGACATTTCTTGTTTAGTTTTTCATTGCTGTTATTGGTATATGCACTGTAAAATTGTACAGATTGATTTATAGGCGCCTTGCCTTACCCTCGTCACTACTTCGTCGAGGTTAGGCTCGACACTTACCAGTACATGGGGTTGGTTGTACTGATACTGCACTCTGCACTTTCTGTGCAAATTTTGATACCGTCTCAGGTTGATCGAGATTTTGCTATTGGTCCGCTGTCCGGAGACTCAAGGTAGATCTGTTGGCGTTCACAGACCTTGAAGTCCCCATCTATCTTTTCTGTTCAACTATTTCTTTCATTCAGACGGTTGTATTTTTTTCAGACTATTACTTGTAGTAAATTCTAGAATGCTCATGAAATGTGACTCCAGATCCGGGTGGTAGTAATTAATACAGTTTTATAATATCCTGCATTTATTATATTTCATCTTAGTTAATTATTGTTATTTATTGAATGGAAATAAGGAATTGGTTAATGATTCTCTAACGTTGGGTTGCCCAGCAAGTAAAATATTAGGTGCCATCACGGTCCCGTTGGTGGGAATTCCGGGTCGTGACAACATCATTCACTAATGGTATGTTCAATCCATGTTAGATTTCTGTTCTTTCTTCTTAATTTGGGTTCTTGTTTTCTTTGATTAGTTTAGTTATTTTTAGTCCTATAAATGTCAAATATGCTTAATATATGCTTCAAAATCATGTGAGTATCCTCGTAGGTGTTAATTAGGGACTGGGTAGCCCACTAAGCTTGTCAATTTGTGAAAACCATGTCTAAATATGAAACATTTCATGAACCCTAGCTTACTGCCTGCGAAATTCAAATTGTGCACCTGCATACATTTTTGTGGCGGTCCGCAGTCCTTTAACTTAGGGCTTCTGTGTGCTTGAATTTTGCGGACCGCACTCAAAAATATGAGGTCCGCAGTGAAATTGTGCAGTCCGCAGCAAAATTGTGCGGTCCGCACTTATGAATGATCAGAAAACCCAGTATTCTGAACCTGGGGTTATGCAGCCGCACTCAAAATTGTGCGGTCCGCACTTTTGACTCTGCGACCGCACTCAAAATTGTGCGGTCCGCACTTTTGGTTATGCTGTCGCACTCAATATTGTGCAGTCCGCACTTTTGGTTGTGCGGCCGCATTCACTTTTGTGTGGTCCGAACATGGCAGTGTGGCCGCACTCATTTTTGTGCTGTCCGCACTACCTTTTCTGTTCTTCCACAACTGGCCTGCAACTGTCATGCATATATCTGTGTCCTATGAACCTGAACTCTAACTGATTCTTATTGTTATAAATTGCAGATGATGTTTAGATCACGTGGTGGAAGGTATACATAAAAAGGGAGGGAAGAGCCCTCTTGAGGCCGAGGCCGAGGAAAGAGTAACCTACCACTTGCCATTCGGAGGACCATAGGAAAGATACCAACCGCCAACAGAGTTCCTGAACCCTCCGAAACCAGTGAGTATCTCCCATCTGGGGAAGCTTCTGAGGGTAACTCTGTGCAAGCACATCCGGAAGCCCAATCAAAAGAAGTACCAGGTAATTCCACTTGATATATGAGTCATCTTCCGCTGTTAGTTCTTCTGAAGGTTTGGAAGAGGGTAGCCCAGATTCTGAGCCCTCTTCCTTACATGCCCCGGCTCCACCAATCAATGTTGATGATGATGATGATGTCCCGGATGATGGTAGATGGGGTGATGCTACAGTGGGGGGTTTAGAGAGGTCGGGGAGAAGGGAGATGTGGGAAGACAGATTTGTCAGCTTGACTGCCTTCAATAGATTTAGAGAGTGATGGCCTCAGAGATCGCTCACTCTTGAGTAACAATTCTTGATGAAGGATTTGGACAAGCATAACCCAAATGTCCTCAGACAGTTCCGTGAGAGAAAATGATGGAAATGGTTCACCCAATACTTGAAAAGGCTGGCTATGGGTGATGCAGCTCACTCGTGGCTAGCTGATATTTTGGCTATTCGAGTATCAGCACCTCTGTGGCTTACAACAGGGGTTCCCATAGTCCGGGCCACCCTAAATTTTGAAGCAAAAGGGTGGTAAACATTTATGTGTAGCCGCATTGATTCGTGCCTAAATGAGAACAACCTCCCACTTCCCCGTGCAGTCTTAGTGGCTTCGATTATGGCTGGGTATCCGATTAATGTTGGTGCCATCATGTCCACCAACATCACATTAGTTGTCCAGAAAAATGAGAGATCATACTCGTACCCGAACTTCCTCACAGGATACTTCAAAGATCAAAAGGTGGAGCTGAGGCAATATGATACAGAAGTAAAGGCCAAGAAGTCTTTCTCATGGTACCACCTGCAGGGTGCTGACAACCTTAAGTTCAAGGGTAAGGCAACTACCTCTGCTGGACAGTTTAAGGAGCCAGTGGTAGTAGTTACTAATTCATCTGCTGAGCCTTCCACAGCAGCCGGTCCTTCCACCAGGACAGCAGCCATGCCACCAATGTCGTCTTCTAGACCACCAGCTTCATTATCAGTGTCATTATCAGTGCCAGCTTCATCCACTTATCCACAGACTACGCTGTGAGTCTCCCAAACATTGGCGAATCTCAATAACTGGATACAGGCAGCTACTTCAAAGTTGTCTGACATATCTAGTGCTGTTGCAGCACAGTCAACAGCCTATGCAGCACCACAGGTACCTCCGTCAGTGGAGGAAACATTGAAAAAGATTCTGGACAACCAGAAGACCATTATGGAGACTCTAGTGGCACATAGGGAGGTCATTGAGGAGTTGGAAAAGCAAACAAAGAAGATGCAGAAGTCTCAAGCATCGAAGAGGTCAGTGGACAAGTTGAGAAAAGTGGTTGCCAAAGTTGCATCTGCCGGAGGTCTACCCCTGGACTTACTTATGGAGGGAGCACCTTCAGACCCAGCAGCACAGGCAGCACCAGCAGTACCAGAGGCATCACATATAGCAGCCGACCAGTCTGAGAAGCCGGTTGCGACTGCCCACACCGCTGAGGAGATGATCCAAATGCTCAGCAACCCTATTGTCCCTCAGTTAGGTGATGATGAGATACAGCTAAAGGAGACAGAGGGTGCTCCGGATCCCATGCAGACTTCGACCATATAGGGGGTTCTCTTAACTCTCTACCCTTTCCTGTTCTTATTTTTGGTAAGCATTGGGGATAATGCTTATTTTTATTCGGGCGGTGGCCTATTTTGATTGATTGACATTGACATGTGGCCTATAATAACTCTTATACTATATTTATTTTCTCTTTGGTATGTATATTTTCTCCCCCTTCGTTTGATGTATATATTCAGTCTCCCTTATGTATATATTCATTTTACTTCGGTTTGTATATTCATTTATCTTGCTTTCCGTAGTTTATTTCGTAGCTTCTTTACTTTGTATTTCTTAGTAGTATAATTTCTTATTTACTTTAGTAGTTTCGTTTTTATTTGTTAGCTTCTTTTTACGTTGAGTGATCAATAAGCCTTTGATTTTCTTAATGCCACGGTTCTTTTCAAAAGTGGATTGTGTGTGAAACGGGTGGCTCTTCCCAATGATGGATGGCGTGACAACCTTCTTAAGGGATTGAGTCCGTTTTCTTTTATGTTTAGGTAAATATATTAGTAATGAATAAAAGGGTCTCAAGCATGATTCACTTGGTACCAACACATTTACCTTCGACCTTATGGTTAAAAACAAAGTTGTTAGCATAAAATAGCTCTAGTTGTGACCTCTTGACTCTTGTGTTGACTTAAACAGTCATCGAGTGGTTCAATCGAGCCATTTGTGATTCTCAATCTTAACTAGGGTTCTTGTAGGCCCTCGACTCTGTTCTCTTTAGCAATCCAGTAGCGTGAAAGGGGAGGTATTGAATTGCAAGTCCAAGTTCCCATGCTAGTAGTTTAGAACTTGCCCCGAATGTTTTTCTATGCGAAATTCTAAGTGTAGCTTGCCTTGAGAAATGAAAGTAGGCTCTCCTTGATCCGATTTGAAGTTTGAAATCTTCCTTAGCCTACCAATGTGATATCCTTAGTCAACCCATTTGAGCATAAGCCTTTTCTTTTCTGTCAATAACCAAGTTACAAGACTTTATCAGTTTTGTAATGACCCTCTTTGGGCACCAAATCTTTCCTTAGCATTCTTGAGAAAAAATTGGCAAAAAATATAAGTTTATGGGAGAGACGAGGAGTTTGAAAGTGATAAAAGGTACAAAGAAGAGAAATAAAGGACGAAAAGGGAAGGCAAAGAAAAGAAAGAAAGAAAGAAAGAACAAAAAGAAAAATGCCAAAAAGAAAGTGAATAAGGTAGAAAGTTGAAGGGATTCAAAGAAAACAATGATGAAGGGCATGGAGTAAATAGAAAAGGAGAAAAACGAATGTCATGACCAAGAAAGAGTGACGTTACGTCTCTCTAGTTCCCCCGAGAAAAAAAGAATTGACTCAAAGAGTCGACAAAATATGAGAAAAAATGGATTGCTTAAGGAAAGATGAAACCATTCTATTCCAACAAGTCCTACCTTAGTCCAAAAGCCTTCATTACATCCCGCAAAATCCCTACATGATTTCAAGTTGAGTGAGCTTACATTAGTGGTGATTTACATCAGGGGCAAGCTTATGGTACTTATAGCCGGTCTTGTAACATTCTTTTGAGAGAAATGAGCGAACTTTTCACAATCCTTGTATCGAGTGTTACATTCTAAAGTGAGATATGCTAATATAGAGTAGAGGGGGAGGGTTTTGGGATCCATAATGACCTACATGAAAGAGCGAGCTTCCTTGATGAATAAAGTCAACTCTTGATGCTCTAGTGTCACATTAGAACTATTGTACTCAAAAAGTCAAAGCATTGCATTATTGATAATTCTTACGTGTTGTGGGTAATTGTTGGTCCCAATTGATGTGTGATTGATTCTTCTTAGGCCAACTGAAATATCCCTTATATGATAAGTAGGGATTTTGACCACATTAGGCCAGATGTTTTGTTATATGGCCTTGAGCCAAGTAGGGGAGTCTGCTATCTATGATTTGATTGCACGATTATGTGCGGTATTGGTTGTGGTCCGAGGCATACTTGTTGATTAGTTATGACTTGTAGAGGTTAATATCGGGGATGACTCGAGTAAGAAAATTTCTTGAATGCGGGTTATATTGCACTTTATGAAAATATAAAAAATCATGAAATGATTAAATTGTTATTTTGAAGGATGTAGTGCGCACGAAGTATGAATTTGATTGGTGGTGTTAAGGCGGGGTTACTTCTTTGGGGGTCNCCCATGCTAGTAGTTTAGAACTTGCCCCGAATGTTTTTCTATGCGAAATTCTAAGTGTAGCTTGCCTTGAGAAATGAAAGTAGGCTCTCCTTGATCCGATTTGAAGTTTGAAATCTTCCTTAGCCTACCAATGTGATATCCTTAGTCAACCCATTTGAGCATAAGCCTTTTCTTTTCTGTCAATAACCAAGTTACAAGACTTTATCAGTTTTGTAATGACCCTCTTTGGGCACCAAATCTTTCCTTAGCATTCTTGAGAAAAAATTGGCAAAAAATATAAGTTTATGGGAGAGACGAGGAGTTTGAAAGTGATAAAAGGTACAAAGAAGAGAAATAAAGGACGAAAAGGGAAGGCAAAGAAAAGAAAGAAAGAAAGAAAGAACAAAAAGAAAAATGCCAAAAAGAAAGTGAATAAGGTAGAAAGTTGAAGGGATTCAAAGAAAACAATGATGAAGGGCATGGAGTAAATAGAAAAGGAGAAAAACGAATGTCATGACCAAGAAAGAGTGACGTTACGTCTCTCTAGTTCCCCCGAGAAAAAAAGAATTGACTCAAAGAGTCGACAAAATATGAGAAAAAATGGATTGCTTAAGGAAAGATGAAACCATTCTATTCCAACAAGTCCTACCTTAGTCCAAAAGCCTTCATTACATCCCGCAAAATCCCTACATGATTTCAAGTTGAGTGAGCTTACATTAGTGGTGATTTACATCAGGGGCAAGCTTATGGTACTTATAGCCGGTCTTGTAACATTCTTTTGAGAGAAATGAGCGAACTTTTCACAATCCTTGTATCGAGTGTTACATTCTAAAGTGAGATATGCTAATATAGAGTAGAGGGGGAGGGTTTTGGGATCCATAATGACCTACATGAAAGAGCGAGCTTCCTTGATGAATAAAGTCAACTCTTGATGCTCTAGTGTCACATTAGAACTATTGTACTCAAAAAGTCAAAGCATTGCATTATTGATAATTCTTACGTGTTGTGGGTAATTGTTGGTCCCAATTGATGTGTGATTGATTCTTCTTAGGCCAACTGAAATATCCCTTATATGATAAGTAGGGATTTTGACCACATTAGGCCAGATGTTTTGTTATATGGCCTTGAGCCAAGTAGGGGAGTCTGCTATCTATGATTTGATTGCACGATTATGTGCGGTATTGGTTGTGGTCCGAGGCATACTTGTTGATTAGTTATGACTTGTAGAGGTTAATATCGGGGATGACTCGAGTAAGAAAATTTCTTGAATGCGGGTTATATTGCACTTTATGAAAATATAAAAAATCATGAAATGATTAAATTGTTATTTTGAAGGATGTAGTGCGCACGAAGTATGAATTTGATTGGTGGTGTTAAGGCGGGGTTACTTCTTTGGGGGTTGTTGTGCTAATGGGGCTTGTGTCTTTTGGCCCATTTGGGCGGTGCAATTTAGATTTCAGCATAGTAGGTGACTTTCGAAAGGGTTCTAATGGATTCAAATTGTATATGTGTCAATTTAAAAAAAAAAAATTGTATATTGCAAGAATCGGTTATTTACACGGGTTGGTGTCGGGACTTGCGGTAACTTTGTATGACTATGGATTCTACATTTCAGTGCAAGAAAGGTGAAAAGGAGATATTTTAAGTCCACATAAGGTCTTTTCAGTGTGAGGGTCTCGGTTGTGGTACTTTTATGGTACTTAAAAAGCATATAGTGGCTTATGGGCCTTAGGGCGGTATGGTTTTATGTTAGGATGTCTTGTAGTGAGATATGGATAAGGATAGTAGTGTTCTGACAAGGAAAAATGTCAACTTGACGGTAATTCAGAAAAAAATCGGAGAAAATATGACAAATGGGTAACAAGTTGGATCAGTATGATAATGGTATGCTCGGTTCTTTTGGTAATTATGATGTGGTGAGATTGTTACAGATGTTTCGGTGGCAATATTCCTGGGTTTGGTGACCTTCGTGACTTGGTCGAGTTAGAGGAATTCAGTTCTGATAACTTGGTTATGTGCAAATAGTTTTCAAAGTATTCTCGATAGTTTCTACCATGGTTTGAGCCGGATATTTTCTACCGATGTAGGGAACGTGTTATGTATTGTGATTTTCCCCTAGAAGGAAGTAAATTGAAGGTTTTTAACTAACCGAGTATGTAATTTGCTGGTGACTCGGAGTTGATAATGGGATTCTCGTGCTTGTCACATGATGGCATAATAGATGAGGTGTGTTGTGTGGGATTAAGATTTACATGTACAAGGTGGTAGTTCAATCTTGAAGGGAAGGTTACGAATTTTAGACAAAATGGCCAGTTTCTGATATTTAGAGGAATGTTATAACTGCTCAGTAATCCCTGTGAAGGGTGCGCATTTCAAAAGGCGCATTGTATTTTGACTTACGGATGTTCATCGGTATTGCAGTATTCACATGGTTGATAGACTGCTGATATTCAAATTATTGCTATGTGGCACGGAAAAATTATAGAAATATTCCTCCTGGGATGATCGTGCATGAAAGATGTGTTAGTCATTCGAATTCTAGAATTGGAATCAGTTATGATGATTCATGTGTCCTATGAATTTGGAGACTGGGAGTTCTCAGAAACATATTATTTCAGGGTTGTGACCTGTTTGAGGTGAGTATTTTATTTAAACTCAGTGGAGGCACTAGTTACGTTAATTATTTGTGATTTCTATGTGCTATGAATGTGCATATATGTGAGGTTTGAGCCCATGTGTGGGCATCAGGTCAAGTATTCAAACTTGGAAGAATGCTTAGGCTATGATTTTCCTAGAGTTGACTGTTAAGCATAAAGTTATAACGTTTCTCGTATTCGTACATTTGTGGAGAACTATCTGGGCTATACTTGCGGTTATAAAGAGGCTAATTCCCTGAGAAAACTTGGTAGTTACTATTTTTGAGTTAACTTGCCGATTTGAGTTGTGATAGCAGACTTTGCTCATGCCTACACTATGGCGTGTTATTTATACCAGTCCAGGTGTATGAGAATCTTATTTCATTATCATATACATGTGTACTTGTTTAATTGCTCATGTATGATATGCTGGGACTGGAGGCCTGTGACCATGCAAGGCGATTTATATTATTGACACGTGAATTGTCCGTGCAGTTGTGTGGGAATTTTATTTCTTTGATAATTTATCTGATTTCATTGCTTTCCTTCCTCTACGATAAAAATTACTTGAGCAGCGTATTTGAGGAATTATGTACATGCGCCTACTGTTATCCTCTTCACAAAATTTGAGGAGTTGGTTGTAAATATTAGGTTGTGGTGGTGATAGCTGAACTTGCGAAACAGTTCTCTTCTTTGAGATATTTTCCATTTTTGGGTGCACAGATTGCACAGTTTTTGTCTTGAGATATATTGGTGTGGTGTGTATGTGGAATAGTTGCGTTTGATAATATAAGGTCATCGGACATAGAATATGTACTATCTGGGTTGATAATGGTATATTTGGGAGGATGATATCGAAAGTCGACTTAGAAAGTGATTATAGTTCTGGTTGGGGTTAGACAGCTCTAGACTAGTTGATATGATAAGTGGTTATGAGATTCTGCATGTTTCTTTCATTATCAGCAGTGTACGAAAGTTTTGGGAACGAGGTTTTGTTTGATATGAGGTTTAATACTAGTACCGGGTTGGTTTTGAGTTGTTACTGTGATCGGAAATAGTGCTGCAAGTATGCGAGTTGTGTAGTATGTTATGTGATTATATGTGGGGTTATGGTCATGGCTTGATACATCTTGTTCAAAGTTATATCGTGTGTAGATGTGAGACTCGAGTCTTGTAAGAAATTCTGGATGTTGGAAATTGGGTTCTAAGTTTTACGGACTACGGCTAAAGTAATGATCTTCAATTATGTTGTGTTGTCAGGCCTATATGGAATAGGGTGGCGTGGTATCATCCACGGGTATGTGCGTGGTAAGATGGAATAGTTATGTGATGGCTTGGAAACAACTCTTGGCACGTTCGAGGACGAACGTATTTTTAAGTGGGGAAGAATGTAACGCCCCAGCCAGTCGTTTTGAGTGTTGCAGCCCTGTTCTCCCATTTACTACTCAATTTGTGCTTTATAGTTATTATGTGACTTGCCAGAGTAATTGGTTCGGGTCCGATGAGGTTTCGGAATGAATTGAGACATTTAGTCTCAAAGATGAAAACTTAAGTTGAAAATGTTGACCGGATGAATGACCTATGTGTAAACGACCCCAGAATAAAGTTTTGATAATTCCAACAGCTCCGTATGGTGATTTTTGTCAAGACCCAAAATCCATTTAAGGTCGTGATGATGTCGGACACCGCTGTCAGGCAAGCCAACACTATATAGTTAATTAAATCGTCTTTTAGCATTTTGAAATCAAAATTTCTTCAATGAAATAATAAAGAAAGAACTCATAGAGTAAATGATAAATAGTTTTAGCAACTAAATTTTTAATCAATTCATAACCATTCCCAAAACCCGGTGTCATAAGTGCATGAGCATTTACTAGAGAATTAAAAATAAAATACAACATCTGTATAAAATACAAATTAGACAGGAAAATATAATAACTCTGAAGGAGACTCTGTTGGCTGTAGATCGTCATATATAATGCAACTCACCTATGTCCCCACAATTATTAACCAACCTCTGCGCCCACACGACCGCTAGACATATATGTACCTGAACAATAAAATATACAGCAAGTGCGGCATGAGTACGAACTTTTTGGTAGTACCGGTGAACCAGATGGCCGCAGAAACAACGTGTACCCAGTAAGTATCAAGCCTAATCTCGAAGAGGTAGAGACGAGATGACCGACTTTTACACTCATTAAGAGTCAATAATAATAAATGAAATAAAGATAGCAATATCTAGATCAATATGATTTATAGAATTTACAATGATTTTCTTTACCCAGCAGAAATAATTAAAATCCTTCAATTCCAATAAATTTCTAATTTATCAATTAGCCTCATTTACACGAATAACCATAATTTCTTTAACAATTAGAGATAATTAATTCTTTCAATTTAAATAATTTCAAATTTATAAATTAAATTCCTTCAGATGCAACAATTTTCAATCTATTAATTAAATTCACAAGCTGTAATTAAAATAGCAAAGTATCATGTAATTTTCATTATTAGGCATGATTTCTGCCGAGATCGTACGGCCCGATCCAAAGTGTCGTGTACACTGCCGAGGGACATGCGGCACGATCCATAGATGCATCTATCCTGCCGAGGCGTTCGGCGCGCTCCACAAGAAAGGATGATATTTTCTTATGTACCTCCGAAATGAGAGTATATTTATTACAAGATAAATTCAAGAGGAAGAACGATTTCTCTTAACAATTAATTAATTTAAAGAGAAAATCAAGCATATATATATATATATATATATATATATATATAGAATAATATTAATTAAATAAAGAATACAATTTACACAAGTAATTCATGCTTTGAGTCCTAAACTACCCGGACTTTAGCATTAATAGTAGCTACGCACGGACTCTCGTCACCTCGTGCGTACGTAGCCCTCCACAATTAGCAACAATTATTACTTTAATTACCTATGCGGTAATTTTCCCCTCACAAGATTAGACAAGAGACTTACCTCAATTTGCTCTAATTTAATTCACTAGAAGGCCTTTTCCCACGATTATCCAACTCTGTCTGGCTCGAATCTAGACAAACTAATTCGATACAATCAATAAAAGTTATAGGAATCAAATTCCATAAGAAAATACTATATTTTCAATAAAAATTCTAAATTAATTAAAAGTTCATCCGTGGAGCCCTCGTCTCGGAATGCGGCGAAAATTATGAAATTTGACAACCCATTCAATTACGAGTCCAACCATACTAGTTTCACTCAAATCCAACTCCGATTCGATACCGAAATCTCAAAAATTCGTTTATATGAGATTTCTAAAATTTTCCAAATTTCAATCTCAAAACACTAATTATATGGTGGAAACAATGACATATTCGTGTATATTGACCAAATCCTAGTTAGAATCACTTACCCCAATGTCTTTCCTTGAAAATCTATCAAACATCGCCTATGCTCAAGCTCCAATTTGTCAAAAATGGTGAATGGGACGAATGCCCACCTTTATAAATCTGCCCAGGCAGCCCTCGATCGTGGTTCGATCATGGTAATCGATCATGGCCTCGATCCTCGGCCTTGATCGTGACTTCGATCGTGGCCTCGATACTCGGCCTTGATCCTGGCTTCGATCATAGCCCTCGAGCCATTGTCTTTGATCATGACCCTCGAGCCCTTCCTTCGATCATGACCCTCGATTATGGCCTTGGTATTGGGTCTCGACCCTGAGCCTCGATCTTGGGCCAAAGTTTCCAGCAGAAGAGAAACATTGCAGCAGTTGTTCTAAGTCTAACTTTTGATCCGTTAATCATCCGAAACTCACCCAAGGCCCTCGGGACCTCCACCAAATATACCAACAAGTCCTTAAACATCATACAAACTTATTTGAAACCTCAAATCATATAAAACGACTCTAAAACCACGAATTATGCTCCAATTCAAGCTTAATGAAACTTAAAGTTTCCAACTTCTACATTCGATTTTGAAACCTATCAAATCAAGTCCGATTGACCTCAAATTTTGCACACAAGTCATAAATAATATAACAGAGCTATAAAAATTTTTGGAACTGGATTCCGACCCCGATATCAAAAAGTCAATTCCCCGGTCAAACTTCCAAACTTAAATTCCTGTTTTAGCTATTTCAAGCCTATTTTAACTACGGACTTCCAAATAAAATTCCGAACACGCTCCTAAGTCCAAAATCAACATACGGAGCTATTAGAAGCGTCAAATCCCGATTCCGAGGTAGTTTTCTCAAAATGTTGACCGGAGTCAAACTTAACATTCTAACGCCAACTTAAGGAACTAAGTGTTCCTATTTCAACCCGAACACAACCAAGCGTCCTCGCAAGTCATAATTTATTATAAGCACATATAGGGAGTTTTATATAGGGGAACGGGGTTCTAAAAGTCAAAATGACGGTTTGGGTCATTATATTCTCTCCCACTTAAATATACGTTCATTCTCGAACGTGATAAGGAGTGTTACGAAATTATCCAAAATCACTGTTTAAGACCTCGTGCACCTACCCGTGCTACCACACCCAGTTGAGCACATTAACTTGAGCCAATCTGAAAATTCTCCCCTTTATTTAGGCAAATAAGCCTTAGAGCCCAATTCTAACATCTAGAATTCTCCACCATGCATGTTTCCAACTTATGAACACCGTATCAATCACTACATGATGCACCAATACAGGATTGCATACCTTTGTTGAATTTAGACCACGCACCACATCATTCACATGACCATAATAATATCCTCCGATAACAATGGCCAAAATTCTAAATCTGATATTCACAACACACCTCATGATACATATAAGTCCTGTTCCAACTCTTGAAATGCTTCCACGATGGAAGATATAAGTAGAAATTCATAACCAACTGTCGAGTCAACAAATTATTGAGTTTCTCCTACTTACAAGAACCATTGCCTCATTATAACCAAATAATGGTATTTTCTCTTTATTATACTTCATATAACCCGATCACACTGATCCCGGATCCAATAATTTCGTCTCCCCTAGCATGAGCTACTCACACAATAAGACACCTCAGACACGGCAAAAAGCCTCATATGACACCACAATGAGATAATAAGCTACAGACTCGATTGCGATACTTAAGGAAACGAACTCTAGAAAGGATTTCTTAACCCACGTAACTAATTAGACAACTGAAAAGGTATCTTGAACCTTCCTAAAAAGAATGGGACACAAACACACAAAATAGAATATAGGGGATTGTACTTAACATCACACTGTTGCGGTGTGCAACCCAATCCAAACAACATACCCGTGGCGGCATGCCACCCGATCCGCACAAAAAGAATCTGTAAGGAAATACTTACCGAGCTAGAATGCTCATTACTATAAAAATATCCGAATATCGGACACAAGCACGCTAAGTGCATAATACCATCCCTGGAAGGACTGGCAGCGCCATATGCTACAAAACTCAAGCATAACTAAGGTGCGATATATGATCTGAATCTTGAGAGCCATCTTGCTCAGATAACAGCATCGCAACGCGGAACCTCAACACATAAGAATTTTATCAAGCCGTTTCATAACTCACACGGCACAATATAGTATTACATGAAATAACCAATGACGAAACGACATCCAACATCCGAATACTCCTCCATAGGGGGCTTTAATGCTAAAAATAACACTTTTTCCCATAACACACAAGAACAACCATCATAATCGGAACAAACTTCCACATTCAACAACCAAATGAACCGAGCGCCCTCCAGGCAAAAATTCTCGAATTAGCGATATCACCACAATATTCATACTTGGTTGTTAAATATTTAATCAATCAGGTGCTATTTGTCATACTCATACAATTCTCCCATGGAATACGCTCCCACGACCTTCCACAACAGATAACAAGTCTACACATCCATACCACCAGCCACACTAATACTGTAAGGAGAATCCAGGATCCGCAATTCAATACACAAAACCTCTTACACATAACGCCGATCTCAAGTGACACTGAAGACAATACCAGCTTGCTTTAAACCTCTAACTCATTTTCTGCTCGTCCGAGCTTGTGACATCCTTGTCAACACCTAACCGAAATCTTAGATCTTTAACTTTCGAATCTCATGCTACTTAATGCACTTAATCACGCAAATACGTAGGAGTATAAGAATTCCATCATAACTCCCAAACCACTAATAGGGCAAACACTTCATCATATAGCAACCTTCTACTTAACTTATTTCAAGAGAACCATTGCAACACGTGACTGAATTCCCATATCCGCAGAAAATACCAGCCTCAAGTAGTGGTCTAAGCCACCATAACTCTTTCAGGATCCCTCTACACATAACATTCCATAATACTTGAATTCCTCCAAATAAAATCAATTACGACAGCCACCAAGACTCGCACATACCGCCATAAATTACATGCATAACTCTATGCGCTGAAGGAACTGATCATTACTACCATCATGCTAATTCAACCATTGTTAGCCGACCCATATTTTTATCAATTTATTCTCAACTCGCCTTAGAAATAATAATAGCTCCATTTATTACATCATGAACTCAAATCCGCACTCATCCCGAGTGACCATATTTCACGAGACCACGCTGTCTCAAAACCCACGAATCATCTCATACTCCTCCTTGTGCGCACTTTTACATCTTTAACTGGTACACCCATTATGATACTTCTTTTATGAATCCGAAGTTATTTTCTTTCGTTTCTCTAATGCTATACCACAACCTGAAGATAACGTAGAGTACTTCAAGCCCCATTTCATAATCTTCTTCAAAAGCTCGATACTCAACCATACTACGGACTCGAGATCCTTAGTGACCATATTTTAAATTCTTGAACCCTCTGAGACCGTTTTCGAGAGTCACTTGCTCTGACTTGTTCCCAAACATGATCAATTCCAAGGCCCTGCTAGCACATGGACACTTTCTCAAGGAAACACCCGACTGTCTCACTTTCCCTGTGCATTACATCTACACCAAGCATAAACTCCGAGTCTTCCAAAAACCTGAATATGAATCGATAAGGCCAAATATGGTACACATTCCCCAAATCCTTTTCTCAAATTACCATTGATGTTTTCTTCCCTTAGTTGCAAAGATCCACCAATACACCGATAACCAGGAACCTCACAAATAGACAACCATGCAATCCAATTGTAGTTGGTGGGGCTCTTCCACTTAGCTTGAAGCTACAATTACATAACTCTGGAATCCACCGAGATTCTTTCTTCATCGTTGACATGATCTTGCACACGCAACTTGCCAAATTTCTCGAAATCCTTCTATTAACCTTTAATAAACACTCCGAACCACTAGCCACATTTACATATTAAATCTCTCACTAGGTAGCCAGTAGAATTCTTCGCAGAAGCTTCGTCAACACCACGCGACCGCTAACTTGCTTGCAGGAGATGACCCACCTGTGGAAATTACATGACGACATATTCCAACGTCGTTGCACTGGGTGCAATTACTACTAAATCAGTAGATCATCCTGAGTCTGAGCTCATTCACCACCTGCACTAGTCCGTTCACTCCGCATGGACGTCAAATAAAGGTGCGGCAATACGTTCCAATCCAAAGTCATGCTGTATCATTCTTCATATCAAGTAACTCCCTCCCGTTGTATCCAATCTTCCTCAATATAGCAGCTAATATTACAACTTAAGCCGGTAGACCTAGTCACTGTCCATCCAAAATTCGAAGTCACTTTATACTTTCCTCAAGCCGTGTAGTTATCCTACCACGTAACTCATATTCTACCTTTTTACTCTCCTTTCAGCAACTACTCGACCTTTGTTTCTCACACTTGGCCTCCTAGGAACTTAACCACCATAAGACACCTTCCACATGTTCTTCCTCATCCTTCGCTATCCAGTTGTTGCCTTAACTAAAAATCCGTCTCTGTAGCACTTGAACCAATAGGTCGTTACTAGATTTAAACCTTTCCGAGGATCATCCTTCTCGAGCCATCAATACTAGGAACACTGCTTCGACCCTGAACCATTGCACACCGCAATCTCTAACAACTGGCCCCCCTATACCAATTCCTAACACCCCGTCGTGAAGGCGAGTTGAAGAAAACTATAACACCGGCCAACCTTAACGCATTTAACAAGGCGATGACACCATATCAAAATTGAGAACTCTACCATGCTCGAAGATATCAGGCTTCGTTACTCCATCAACCCCAAACTTGGACATTCATAGTCTGATTGCTTTTTCTCTGCTGGAAATAAAACATAGAACCTCTGAATCATGTACTGGGAAAAACATTCTTTCAAGTCATTTGTTGCCCTGACACATAGACAGGCATTCTACCATTACATAAACACTGTGCGATAACAACACATGAATCGTCATAACAATCAATGCCAAATCTCAAAACCTTAGGTGGTATTGATATTGAACTGAAACGATAGAGCGACCTTCCGTAAGGCGACGACAATAGCCCAATTAATTACACAGGGAGAAGCATCCTGCACTACATCTGTAGTACCATTAAAATTTCTTCGATTCCCAATTTATAACAAGCGGTTCGCATCGCGTAAGATTGAATTAGAAAGAAAATGAAGGCATAAGCCTCAAAGGAATCGAATCGCACAATGAGGAATCAAAAATGGAAGTATTCCTAACAGCCCTGTATACTCTCGAAGATAAGCACAGACATCTCTATACCGATCCGCAAGACTCTACTAGACTTGCTCATGACTCGTGAGACCTACGTGAACCTAGTACTCTAATATCATGTTGTCATGACCCAAAATCCATTTAAGGCCGTGATGGCGCCGGACACCGCTGTCAGGCAAGCCAACACTATATAGTTAATTAAATCCTCTTTTAATATTCTGAAATCAAAATTTCTTCAATAAAATAATAAAGATAGAACTCATAGAGTAAATGATAAATATTTTTAGCAACTAAATTTCTAAACAATTCATAACCATTCCAAAACCTAGTGTCACAAGTGCATGAGCATTTACTAGGGAATTAAAAATAAAATACAGCATCTGTCCAAAATACAAATTAAACAGGAAAATATAATAACTCTGAAGGAGACTCTATTGGTTGCATATCGTAATATAGAATGCAGCTCACCTATGTCCCCATAATTATTAACCAACCTCTGCGCCCACAAGACCGCTAGACATATATGTGCCTGCATAATAAAATATGCAGCAAGTGCAGCATAAGTACGAAACAACGTGTACCCAGTAAGTATCAAGCCTAATCTCGAAGAGGTAGAGACGAGGTGGCCGACTTTGACACTCACTAAGAGTCAATAATAATAAATGAAATAAAGATAGCAATGTCTAGATCAATATGATTTATAGAATTTACAATGATTTTCTTTACCCAGCAGAAATAATAAAAATCCTTCAATTCCAATAAATTTCTAATTTATCAATTATCCTCATTTACAGGAATAACCATAATTTCCTTAACAATCAGAGACAATTAATTCTTTCAATTCCAATAACTTCAAATTAATCAATTAAATTCCTTCAAGTGCAACAATTTTCAATCTATTAATTAAATTCACAAGCTGCAATTAAAATAGAAAAGTATCATGTAATTTTCATTATTAGGCACGATTTCTACCGAGGTCGTACGGCCCGATCCAGAGTGTCGTGTACACTACCGAGGAACGTGCGGCACGATCCATAGATGCATCTATCCTGCCGAGGCGTTCGGCCCGCTCCACAATAAAGGAGAACATTTTCTTATGTACCTCCGGAATTAGAGTATATTTATTATAAGATAAATTCAAGAGGAAGAATAATTTCTCTTAACAATTAATTAATTTAAACAGAAAATCAAGCATATGAGATTTCTATCCTTTAACAATTTTATCTAACAATTCACAATATATATATATATATATATCAAATAATATTAATTAAACAAATAATACAATTTAAACAAGTAATTCATGCTTTGAGTCCTAAACTACCCGGACTTTAGCATTAATAATAGCTACGCACGGACTCTCGTCACCTCGTGCATACGTAGCCCCCCACAATTAGCAATAATTATTACTTTAATTACCTATGGGGTAATTTCTCCCTCACAAGATTAGACAAGAGACTTACCCCAATTTGCTCCAATTTAATCCACTAGAAGGCCTTTTCCCATGATTATCCAACTCTGTCTGGCTCGAATCCAGCCAAAATAATTTGATACAATCACTAAAACTTATAGGAATCAATTACATAAGAAAATACTACATTTTCAATAAAAATTTAAAATTAATTAAAAATTCGCATGTGGGGACCTTGTCTCGGAATGCTGCAAAAGTTATGAAATCTGACAACCCATTCAATTACGAGTCCAACTATACCAGTTTCACTCAAAATTCGACTTCGAATCAATATCGAAATCCCAAAAATTTGTTTTTATGAGATTTCTAAAATTTTCCAAATTTCAATCTCAAAACACTAATTAAATGGTGAAAACAATGACATATTTGTGTATATTGATCAAATCCGAGTTAGAATCACTTTCCCCAATGTCTTTTCTTGAAAATCTATCACAAATCGCCTCTGCTCAAGCTCCAATATGTCAAAAATGGCGAATGGGATAAATGCCCTCCTTTATAAATCTGCCCAGGCAACCCTCGATCGTGGTTTGTTCATGGTACTAGAACATGGCCTCGATCCTCGGCCTCGATCATGACTTCGATCGTGGCCGTGGCTTCGATCATAGCCATCGAGCCTTTGTCTTCGATCATGCTCTCGATCATAACCCTCGAGCCCTGCCTTTGATCATGACCCTCAATTATGGCCTCGGTCTTGGGTCTCGATCCTGAGCCTCGATCTTGGGCCAAACTTTCCTGCAGAAGAGAAAAATTGCAGCAGCTGTTTTAAGTCCAACGTTTGATCTGTTAATCATCTGAAACTCACCCGAGGCCCTCGAGACCTCAACCAAATATACCAACAAGTTCTAAAATATCATACGAACTTATTTGAAATCTCAAATAACATAAAACGACACTAAAACCATGAATTATGCTCCAATTCAAGCTTAATGAAACTTAAAGTCTCCAACTTCTACATTCGATGTCGAAACCTATCAAATCAAGTCCGATTGACCTCATATTTTGCACACAAGTCATAAATGACATAATAGAGCTATGAAAATTTTCAAAACTGGATTCCTACCCTGATATCAAAAAGTCAACTCCCCGGTCAAACTTCCAAACTTAAATTCCTGCTTTAGCCATTTCAAGCCTATTTTAACTATGGACTTCCAAATAAAATTCCGAACACGCTCCTAAGTCTAAAATCACCATACGGAGCTAGTGGAACCGTCAAATCCCGATTCTGGGATCGTTTTCTCAAAATGTTGACCGAAGTCAAGCTTAGCACTCTAAGGCTAACTTAAGGAACCAAGTGTTCCTATTTCAACCCGAACACTCCCAAATCCTGAACCAACCGTCCTCGCAAGTCATAATTTATTATAAGCACCTATAGGGAGTTTTATTTAGGGAAACTAGGTTCTAAAAGTCAAAATGACCGGTTGGGTCGTTACAATTTCAGATTTAGGAGCGTGTCCAAACAATTATTTGGAAGTCCGTAGTTAAATTAGGCTTGAAATGGCTAAAATAGAAATTTAAGTTGAAAGTTTAACCGAGGAGTTGACTTTTTGATATCGGGGTCGGATACGGATTCTGGAAATTGGAATAGCTTCATAATGTCATTTATGACTTGTGTGCAAAATTTGAGATCAATCGGACTTGACTTGATAAGTTTCGACATCGAATGTAGAATTTGAAATTTGTTAGTTTTGAATAGGCTTGAATTGGGGTGTGATTCGTGTTTTAGTATTGTTCAATATAATTTGAGGCATCTACTAAGTTTGTGTCATATTATGGGACTTGTTAGTATACTTGGTTGGGGTCCCATAGGCTCGGATGAGTTTTGGAAGGGGTTTTGGATGAGTTTGGTGTTTTGAGCATAAGCATGTAATGATCCAAAGGTCCATTTTTAGTTCTAGATATCGAAATTCTATTTCGAGACTTCCGAGATTTTGATAATGAATTATATAAGTGATCTAGAAAGTTTGGTCTAGTTACATCAAGTCGCGATTGATTTTTAGCGCGAAACATGAGTTAATTGTTTGACGAACAAAATTGGTATCAAATTTAGCAAATAAGCTCCAAATTAAGTTTTGATTGAACGACTAGGTTTGTATTATTATTTGTGACTCATAGGAATAAGAATCGTCGAATTCCGAGTTCGTATGATGGAGTTAGAGCCTTTTTAGTGAAAAACATAACTGCTGGTGCAAGCAAGTTCTGGTGTGGACTTTTAGTGACGGAAAATTAACTTTTAGTGACAGATGGGCAGAAACGTAAGGACCAAAATGGTCATTTGCTTCCTTTCGGTTTGGATTTTTGGATCACAGTTCTTGGGCATTTTTGAGAATTTCTTCACGACTTCGAATTAACTGTGGCTAGATTTGAGGCGTTCGGAGGATGATTCGCGAGGCAAAGATATAGCACAATAAAGAATTACCCAGTTCGAGGTAAGTAACTGTTCTAAATTTGGTCCTGAGGGTATAAAACCCCGGATTATATGTTATGTGATCGGTTTTGAGGTAACACACATTCTAGGTGACGGGCGTGTGGGTATGTACCGTAGTAATTGTGAATTGATCAAATTTCATGGAACTATTTAGTTGAATAATCTGTTGTTATCTGTACATTCTCCATGCAGTCGAGAAATTAAACCACAAATCATGTTTAGATTATATGTTGGTACTGTAGGGACCCATAGAGGTCGTGTACATGTTGAACTATGTACTCAGTCACAGTTCACTTGTTTATTTTATCTCAATCTCTATTGTTCATCATTGATGCATCATATCATTGTTGTGTTGGCAATTTCATGATTATTGAGAGCCTGAGAGACTGAAGAGATTTATGACTAAGTGAGACCGAGGGCCTGATTGTGAGAAATTATATTATAGCACGCGAGTTATCCGTGTAGCACGTGAGTTGTCCGTGTAGATCCATATATTATACTATAGCATGCGAGTTGTCCGTGCGGATCCAGATATTGATACTATAGCACGTGAGTTGTCCGTGCGGATTCAGTTCTTGTTTTAATATTATTACTTGCTGAGTTGGTTGTAATCATACTACATCCTGCACATCGTGTGCAGATCCAGGTACTTCTGGACACGATGCTTACTAGTTCTCAGAGTTTATCTGTTGGAGATTATCGAGGTAGATGCTTGGCGTCCGCAGACCTTGACTCTTTTTCCTTTCAATTTTTATATTGTTATATATTTTCAGACAGTGTTTTTAGTCGTCAGATTTTGTTATCATTTAGATACTCATGTACTGAGTGACACCGGTTTTTGGGAATATATTATTTTGTCAGTGATTTGTGAGATTTTGTATGAAATTCAAATATTATGTTTTCAAACTTAAAAGCAATTATTGTTTATTGAGGTTGTCAGCTTGCCTAGTATTGAGATAGGAACCATCACGACATGTTAGGATTTTTGGGTCGTGACACATGCACCATGGCATCTCCCATCGGATGTGGCGCGTCAGTACGTCTATCACCATAGCAAACAAAAAAGGGCTGAGTGCCGACCCCTGATGCAACCCCATCATAACTGAAAAATGGTCCGAGTCCCCACTCATCGTCCTCACTCGGGTCTTTACTCCATCATACATGTCCTTAATCAACCTAACATAGGCAACAGATACACTTCTAGCCTTCAAACATCTTCACAAAACCTCCCTCGTAACTTTATCGTACGCCTTTTCTAAGTCGATGAACACCATATGCAAGTCCTTCTTTCTCTCCCTATATTGCTCCATCAATCTCCTAATAAAGTGAATGGCTTTTGTAGTCGAACGCCCCGACAAAAACTCAAACTGGTTCTCGAAAATAGACACATTACTCCTCATCCTTAGCTCTACCACTCTCTCATAGACTTTCATAGTATGGCTAAGCAGCTTAATACCCCGATAGTTATTACAATTTTGGATATCACCCTTGTTCTTGTATACATGAACCATCGTGCTCCACCTCCACTCTTCAGGCATTTTCTTCGTTCTAAAAATGATATTAAATAACCTAGTGAGCCACTCCAAGCATGCCTTGCCCGCACTCTTCCAAAACTCCACCGGGATTTCATCCGACCCGTTATTGACTTTTGTCAACCACTATTTTCTCCTCTCTCTTCCGTTATTGACTTTTGTCAATCACACTTTTTTCTCTCTCTCTCTCTTATATATTCTTGACTAGTTTTTAGTTATTTTTTATAATTGTTGATCGTAATTTTCAAATATATATACTATATTAAAAGTATGAAGGCCCTTAGTGAAATGTCGTTCGCTTTTTTTACCCTTCAAAAATAAGTTTCACACTAGACAAAATCATAATTAAATAATTTTCTTAATTTGTAGGACTTTGAAATCAACTAAAATTTTCTTTCCTTATTTGAATTATGTCGGATCTCCTAATATTTAAAAATACAAAGTTAAGACATTTTTTTACTTATATAAGTTATTTTCTTATTTTAATTGTTAACTATAGTTCAATTATAGTTAACAATTAGGACGTAAAAAAATGAAACATTGTTCAAACCACAATTGTAATTCAATTGTTTTGGCAAGGCACTTAAAATAAAGTGCAGTAAAAAATAGTTTTGATTATAAAATATGGAAACATTATATTGAGGTGGTATGAATTTAGACTTAGCAATCAATACTTTCTTTTTGTTCAAAGGACTTAGAATTTGAAGTATTCTAAAATTGTTTTTCACTTTTATTGTCTAAATATTAGGAAATTCAAATGACAATCTTTTAAAATGTAAAACTATTTTAAACGATATAAATATTAATCAATATTTTATAAAAATATAAAAATAGAGAAGATAACGTATATATGTAATTTGCCGCAAGTTAAGGTACCTTAGAAAGAAATCATAGGTAAAATAAGACAACGTTCGGGCTAAAAATATTTAAAACAAATTGTTAATAATAACGAGTTTGGATGCCTATATAATTACTTAGGTATGAATAGAATAAGGCTACAGTTTAGAAGCAACGTTAAATTCAGTAAAATGTGGGTAAAAATATTTTAAAATATTTTTGGTAAACTATCTAACACAAATTTTATAATAAGTAATACGAGATATATTTTATACAAAGAAATAAAAATAGATAAAATAACGTATACATGTAATTTGCCGCAAGTAAAAGTATATTAGAAAGAAATCATCGGTAAAATAAGAGTACGATAGGGCTAAAAATATAAGAAAAATCTATATATAATAATCTAGTTCGGATGCATATATAATTACTTAGGCATGAATAGAATAACACTACAATTTAGAAGTCCCGTTAAAATGAGTAAAATGTGGGTAATTTTTTTTTAATTAATGGTAAACTATCTAACACAAATTTTATAATAAGTAATACGAAATATACGTATAAGCGCTCAGATAAAGTTGAACGAATATTTTACATATCAATCAACCCTACTCCTATGACTTTTTTGTACAATGAAGCAAGTGAAAAAATAAAGAAGGAAGAACCGCTAGATCTAACTCCCTTATATGATTAATATTTATCATTTTGGAATTTGCATTATTGATTTTGAATACTATTTATGTTATTTTTAAAATTTTGTTTTCATTAACACGAAAAGCACGCGCAATGCGTGTACGTTAAGACTAGTTATACAAAATATCTATAAAGAAAAAATATTGATTCAGTAGGAAAGGAGTTCAAATTAATATGAAATTTAATTATAGCACATATATATAATGACATTAGTATTTTAAACTCTAGATAAACTAAATATTTAAGACTTTAAATTATACTACGGTATATATTTTCCACTTTGACTTTTGCAATTTTTCTTTTTACCTTTTCAATCAAAAATACAAGAACTCTATCTCCTTTTCAAAAAGGAAGTCCTTTGACGAAGTTAAAGATTGCCCACGCAATCTAATTCTTTCAAAGGTAGAAGTTTATTCTTATATATTTTGAAATATAATTCTTTTAATTCTTGTGATAGAAAAGATGAAATATTTTTAATATATTTTCTATGTTTGTTGTAGACTAAGCTCTTTTAAGTTGTAAAAGAATATTTTTGTTTAGTTATATGCACGTTAATATGGTTTGACTTATTGTTAAAAGGTAATCCAAGAGAATTGATTGAATTATAGATACTTTATACAATTTAAATAAGAAAAAATTAATAAATAAAATATAATTAATTTAGAGTCCTAAATATTAGAAAAATAATTAAAAGATTATTCTTAAATGTGAGAAAAATAATTAAAATGATTGTCCTGTCTAATATGAAAATGCAATAATAAGATTGGTGGTTTGGGTGGTGTCATCCGAAATTCTACTGGAACTTCTTGCTTTAATGCAAGGAGGGAAACAGACTCGGTGGAAGTAATACAGCTGCTTCAAAATAATTATCCTACATATAACTCAATTTTTCATTCTTGCAGTTGCAGGTGGTTAATTGGCAGGCGGGCGGGTCGGGTCGGGTCGGATATGAGCGGGTCGAAACGAATAATTCAAAAAACGGATAAATTATCCGACCCGATCCGTATTTGAGACGGATAACAAAACAGGTTATCCGGCGGATAATATGGATATCCATATTATCCATGGCTTCTTAAATATAATTAATTATGGAAGAATTTCTAGTCTCCCAAACTTGAGGAACCCTCAATTTAAAGTTTTACAAATGTAAAAGTTAAACACATTAGTTATCCATTGGTTATCTATTTGGTTAACCATTTTCTAAGTGAATAATATAGTTGTTATCCATATTCGACCCATTTTTAAATAATCCATTATCCAACCCATTTTTTAATGAATAATATAGACGGATAACTGTTTTCTTTTAACTATTTTGACACCTCTAAACTCTCAGGTAAAGAAAGATACAGGACATCAGGCATCATTTTAGCAAAGCAAATTCAGTAGCTCATCTTTTGGCAACAAAAAGTAAAAGGTGGAATATTTCAACACTCAAATGAAACTTTCTAACGCCTCTCGTTTTGTTGCTGCCAACCTTCTAGCAGATAAAGGGGTTCTCTTTTACTAGAACTATTTCATAGAGTTCATGTAATAAATTAGCTAGTACCTCTGCCTTTTCAAATAGTTCCTTTAACTCTACAAATTATGATTTGATCCCAATGGGACTTCCATGATAGAACAATGTAATTGTCACGATCCAAAATCTAATCATGATTGTGATGGAGCCTATCGTGTTACAACATAAGCCTATTTCCTAAAATATTACTCCTAAATTGATTATAAGAATTTAATAAAATATTTTTAACATTTGAATTTTTCATAAACTAAATCAATTCTAAATATAATTATAGAAAATACGGAAACGAGCCTCAAACATCGAGGTGTCACTAAGTCATGAGCGTCTAAATCTATGAACTACGAAATAAAATCGTCTAACTGTCAATACAGTCCAAAAGAAGAAATGATAAAAGGAGTAACAAGGTCCTGCGGACGCTAGCAGCTACCTTGCAGTCTCCAACGATAGTCGGCCTAAACTCAACGATCGCCGCGCTCTAACTCACCTGGATCTGCACATAAAGTGCAGGGTGTAGTGTGAGTACAACCGACTCAGTAGTAACAGAAATAACTAAGGAACCGAGTAGTAGTGATGAGCTAAGTAAAATAATTCGATTATTTCTTTATCACAATTTAAAATAAACAGAATTAAATAGGTAAATTCCATCAACTCAATAAATGCTACAAAGAAATTAACAGGTAAAGTGCAGCAACAACAAAAGCAATGAAACTTCACAGCAATGTCACTCCATCACTCAGCACTCGGCTCTCGGCACTCGCACTCAGCACTCAATACTCAATAGGTACCTGCGCTCACTGGGGGTGTGTACAGACTTTGGAGGGGCTCCCAACGCCCAAGCGCTAAGCACGGACAAATCACGTGATGCAAGGACAACTCACGTGCCATAATATCAAATCCCTGGATCTGCACGGTCAACTCACGTGCTACGCGGATAACTCACGCGCTATGATATCAATACCTGGATCCGCACGGACAACTCATGTGCTGCACGGATAACTCACGTGCTGCACGAACAACGTGCCTCAATTAAATACCTCACAACAGGCCCTCGGCCTCACTCAGTCATGTACCTCTCTAGTCTCACCATCATCAATAAATAAGGGAAACACAGCCCACGTCAAGTATCACAATATATCAGCAAAATAATAAGGTCTGAGTTAAACATGTACAATAATATCTATGATTGAGTGCAAATAATGCGAGCATGAATAAAGCCTAAGCATGATCTCTAACATGAAGGGAAACAAGTTCAACAACAAATAAACACATAACCACAGATAATAGCCATTAGGCCTCACAGGACGGACCAAGTCTCAATCCCTCGCGGTGCACACCCACACGCCCGTCACCTAGCATGGGTATCACTTTCAAGCAATCACGTGATGTTAAATCTCCGTGTTTATACACTCAAAGCCAGAGTTAAAACTGTTACTTACCTTAACAACGTAAAATTCTACTCCAGGATGCCCTCGTCTCTGGACTCGATCTCCAAAAGCTCTTAATCTATCCATAATTAGAATAATACTATCAACATAGGCTAAAGAATCGAATTCCACAATAAGAACTACATAAATAGGCCAAAAATCCGAAATCGGCCAACATCCGGCCCCCGGGCCCACATCTCGAAACCAGTCAAAAATAGTGGAATAATAAACCTCGTCCTCACCCGAGTCTAACCATATAAAATTCATCAAAATAAGACTCTGTTTGGTCCCTGAAATCCTCACTTAAAACTCTCCAAACCTCAAGCCCTAACTCCCCCAATTTCACCCTAAACCCCTACTAATTTCATAGCTAATCAGTAGAAAAATATTATAAACGCATGTAATTAAACCCAAACGACTTACCTCACTGATGTCTAGTGATTCTCCCTTGAAAAACTCTGCCCTAAGCTCAAAACTCATTCAACAATGGTGGAAAAAGGGCACAAATTCGCGAAGGGTTACTTTTATGGGTTCTTCCCTAGGGGTTCCTTACATGCGACCCTCTTCTTCGCACCTGTGCAGCCGCACCTGCGGTCCCATGTGCGCACCTACGAAAGTCACTTAAATGCCAAGCTTCGCACTTTCGGCTGCCCTTTCGCACATGCGGGTACGCAGGTGCGACACTCCTTTCTGTGAAGCCTGCCCAGAGCCCTCCTTTCCTCATCTGCACCCCAGGTCTCGCACCTGCAGGCTCGCAGATGCGACCTCCAACTCATACATGCGCATCCTGCGTAGCCCAGCATTGTCCGCTCTTGCAGACTCCCTTTGCGCACCAGCGACCTCGCACCAGCGACTCCTCCTTCCACATGTGCGGAAATAGCAGTAGCAGCAGCTTCAGCTGCATTTTCCAACTTTGACAAATCCGTTAACCACCCGTAATCACCCTGAGGCCCTCGGGACCCCAACCAAAAATACCAACAAGTCATATACCACTACCCGAACTTAGTAGAACCTTCGGAACGTCCAAAACAACACCAAAACACCAATTCAACCTCGGATTCCAGCCTAAGAACTTCTAAACTTTCAAAATTTGCCAACGACGCCGAAACCTATCAAACCACGTCTGAATGACCTCAGATTTTGCACACACATCACAAATGACACTACGAACCTACTCCAACTTCCGGAATTCCATCCCGACCTCGATACCTAATTTTTCACTGCCGACCAAAATCGCCAAATTTCTAACTTTCGCCAATTCAAGCCTAATTGTACCACGGACCTCCAACTTATATTTCGGATACACTCCTAAGTCTAAAATCACCCAACGAAGCTAACCGAATCATAAAAATCCACATCCGAAATCGTTTACTCATAAGTCAACTTTCGGTTGACTTTTCTAACTTAGCTTTCTAACTAAGAGACTAAGTGTCTCATTTCACTCCAAACCTACTCTGAACCCAAACCTACCAACTCGATACAATTCAACACAACTGAACAACACATAAATAAGCAGAAATGGGGAAAACAGGGCTACAACTCTCGGAACGACCGACCGGGTCGTTACAGTAATGCTACTTAGTTTATATTAATTAAGTCTCCCCGTTGACATATATAATTTTATATATACATATATATATATATATATATATATATATATATATATATATATAAGGAGCTTTTTCTGGGGTATCAGGTGTTCTCCAAATACATAATATGGTTTAATCACCACGTAGATGGACTCTTTCAATTCCAAGGAAATATTTTTCAAGCTACATTGTGCTTATAAAGTATTTAAACCGTTACTCTATTCTTTTTCTGTTCTTTCTCCACTTCTTCCTTTAATTGATTCTTCATCTTACAAATAATTCAAGAACTGTACGAGGAATTATAACGGTAAAAAAATAAACGGTAACGACTTTGAACTTTAAAGTAGCCATATGCAAGAAATTAAAGGGTAACGACTCTTGAGAGAAATACTGAATTTTCTAACGTTGAAAAAAGCAAACGTATACTTAAGGTAGCCAAGGAAGATGTCCAACGTTCTTCGTAAACTGAGGACTACTCTTGGTGTTGGAGGCAATGAGTTGCATATTAAGACCTCTTCATGAATTCATAGGTCCAAAAATCTCAATTTGATTTTATCAGTGAATTTGTTCTTTTGTTTTTGTGCATACAAAATCTTAGGTTTCAGATAAAATTTAAGAATTATTTTTTTTTCAAAAATCTTTTATTTTTAATGTTGTAATATAGAAAAAGATTATTTCCTAAATTCAATAAAATATTTTACGACCGTGCAAAGTGCAATTAAACTTACTAATTCCTATCTAATGAGGGAGCCTGCTAGATCAAAACGTCTCAGAAAGAAACACTAGCGTTGACTTTTAAGATATAGACAAACCTTTGATACTTATTCTAGAACTAGAAGGAGTCAATATATTCTGAGATTATATAAAGTTTTCATTTTTACCCTAAATGATCTTATAATTATAAAAATATCATCTCATGCTTAAAATTAAAAAAATATACTTTGTGAAAGATATCTTTAATGAGTCAAAGCAAACATTGAACCACAGTAAAATCTATTCTTTATTTGGAGAATGGGCAAGGCTCTTTCTCCTGCCTTTGAGGTGGGAATTCAACTCCAGCCTAAGCAAGACAAACAGGAAAGAAATACTGTTGTTTCTTTGCAGAAATAGGGTCTGTGTGAACACTTTATGTTATTTTAGGCTTCTCCACATTCCAAGTTTCCAACACTAAATAAGAAAGAGCTAATTGAACCACAGTAACTAATAGGACATTTAATTGAGTGTACTGGTATGTCAATGGCTTTCCATATATCTCGACGGTTTTCACTCTTTAAGAGTCCTACGAAAATAAAATGCAGCAGAAGTTCTTCAAAACGTAGTTTTTGCATTTCATGCATAGTTTGTCAAGATGTTGCCATGGTATTGCGTATTTCTTTCATTCCTCTAAGTTGACAAAACTGTCTCTATTTTTCCAACTTAGGAGAAGTTTCATGTCCAGTATAATATTAGAGGGATGAAAATCATTCTAGCTGTATACTTGAGGGATTATCTTGATATGTTATGTTCGTAAGACTAGAAGAATAAGAAAATGGGTGTCTTGTCCCTTTTTTTTTTACAACGGGCAATCATTAAATTCCATAAGGATCTTTGCTGATGTATTTTTTCCATTATGAATGCCAAAGCCAGACAACACAAATAAAGAATTCCTATCTAATGAGGGAGCCTGAGAGATCTGACTATCCAGTCAAACAAAGCAAGAGAGTTGACATTTAGTATATAAACAACTAAACAAACCTCTATGCATCTTTGACTGCAATTCTTGATTTGTACTTGTTCTAGAATGAGTCGAGGAAATATTTTTGAGCCTCATGAGGTATAAAATCTCTGTTGGGATTTGAATCTTGATCTCTGCTGCATTTCATTGACCACTAGATGCCGAGTGTCTTGTCATTTATGCAGCCGCAATCATTAATTCCAATAGCATCGTGCTGAAGTATTTCTCCATTTTGAATGTCAAAGATAGAATAAACAATTGAAGGAATTCCTATCAAATGGGGGAGCCTGCATGATCGTCAGTCAGAAAGAAACAATAGAGTTGACATTTAAGATATAGACAAACCTCCGTGGACCTTTGACTGCAAATTTTTAAGCTGCTTCAAGATTTGACAATCAATGACGTTGTACTTGAGGATCTCATTACTTGTTCTAGAAGGAGTCAAGGAGATGTGCTGAGACTCTGAGGTATAAATCTCGTTCTTGGCCCAGTCTGAATTGCTTGTACATTCCCCTACTTTCATTTGATGCAATATACTCTATAGAGGTAACAATGA
Organism: Nicotiana otophora; assembly: GCA_000715115.1. Lineage (NCBI taxonomy): Eukaryota > Viridiplantae > Streptophyta > Magnoliopsida > Solanales > Solanaceae > Nicotiana > Nicotiana otophora. The sequence goes on from AWOL01S0038041.1 coordinate 100,887, forward strand.
ATCTTATTACATTATTTGTTGATCTGAAAATGTACCATTCTTTGTAGTTTAAGTAAAATATTCAATTTTTGCAGATGGGCTGCCTATTTCTTGTCCTGGTTTTTGTGTTACAATATCCAATTATTGTTCTTTCAAGTGTTTTGTGCAGCCAAGACCAGAGCTTGGCTTTGCAGCAATTGAAGCTTAAACTGACCATAGATGAATCTTCTTCTTCTGATTGTGAATCCAATGGTCACCTTCCCTACCCAAAGACAATCTCCTGGAATCAAAGCACTGATTGCTGTACCTGGGATGGAGTAACATGTGATAGAATTACAGGTCAAATAACTGGGCTTGATCTTAGTTGCAGCCAACTTCATGGGACAATTGATTCCAACAGCACCCTCTTCCAACTTTCTCATCTGCGGAAGCTTAATTTAGCATACAATGATTTTTCCCCTTCTCAAATTTCAAGCAAATTTGGCTGGTTCAAAATTTTGACCCATCTTAATCTCTCGCATTCAGGCTTTTCAGGCAAAATCCCTTCAGAAGTATCATACCTATCTAAGTTGATTTCACTTGATCTTTCCGCAGGTCTTGAGGAGTTGAGATTTGGACCTCACACTTTCAAATTGCTCCTTCAAAACTTAACCCAACTAAAAGAGCTTCACCTCACCTCTACATACATCTCTTCAGCACTGCCATCAAACTTCTCCTCTTCCTTGGAAGTCCTGAATCTTCTTAGCACCGAATTGTCTGGGAAAGTCCCAGATCACATTTTTCATTTACGAAGATTGCAAATCCTTAACCTAGGGAGCAACTTGTATCTCAAAGGGTATTTGCCAAAAATGCAATGGAACAGTAGCAGCTCTTTAAAGGAGTTAGATCTTTCTTCATCAGGCTTTTCCGGGAATGTACCAGATGCTATTGGTCATCTCAGCTCTTTAAGTTTCCTAGATTTCTCAGGTTGCTACTTCTCTGGAACCATTCCTCAATCTATAGGGAATCTAACAAAGCTCAATAATTTGAGCCTCTTCTCGAACAACTTCAATGGTTCACTGCCATCAACAATCTCAAATCTGGTGCAACTTGTTGAATTTGATATTTCATCTAACAACTTTAGTGGTGATATTCCAAATATTTTCAGTAACTTCACCAAGCTCAAATCTTTATCCCTTGCAGATAACTTGTTCACAGGGTTGTTTCCATCCTCAGTTACAAACCTAACAAAGCTGGAGAGTTTAATACTCTCTAATTGTTCAATTGCTGGTCCTATTCCTTCTATCGCCACTGGATTCCCAAACCTCATTTTGCTCTTCCTATCAGATAACTTGCTTACTGGGGAAATACCATCTTGGATATTTGATCTTCCTTCCTTGAAATTCTTACAGATGAGAGCCAATCATCTTACTGGTCAACTTAAGGAATTTGGATACAACTTGCTAGAAGTTCTTGATGTTGGTGACAATAATCTGCATGGACCTATCCCAAGATCATTCTCCAAACTTGTGAACTTGACAACACTAGATCTTTCTACGAACAACTTTTCTGGTGGTCTAGACATTGGTATGTTTTCAAACTGCAAACAACTTAGACGTCTTGGTCTTTCTTTTAACAATCTGTCGGTGTTTTCCAGCCACAAAGATATGGCCTTGCCGAGTTCCATTGGAAGATTGCATGTATCTTCCTGCAATATAAGGGAATTAAATTTTTTGCAAGCTACAAAGAACATTGATCGTTTAGATCTTTCCAACAACAAGATCTATGGAAAAATTCCTGATTGGGCATGGTCTGATTGGCAAGACTCTATAAGTTATCTGAATCTTTCTAGCAACTTTCTAACTGCTATTGACCCACTTCATGACTTTGAAAATCTTGTTTATCTTGATCTTGGATCGAACTTGATTCAAGGAGAAGTACCTGCTCCACCTCCCTATATGTTCATCTTCATAGTGTCAAACAACTACTTCTCTGGGAAATTACCTTCACCACTATGCAAAATGAGTTCCCTAATGATTCTTGATTTGTCCAATAACAGCCTGAGTGGAGTTATTCCAAAATGTTTGGTAAACATGAGCAGAAGTCTCTCAGTGTTGGACCTGCATGACAATCAATTTCATGGGACACTTCCAATAAATTTTGGTAAGGGAAGTAGTCTAAGAAGTCTCAATCTGCGGAAAAATAAACTAGAAGGAACATTGCCACGAACCCTGGCCAATTGCAGAGCGCTAGAGGTACTTGATCTTGGAGAAAATTCCTTGAATGATACATTTCCCAAATGGCTGGGAAAAATTCCTAGGCTACAGATTCTAAGTTTGAGATCCAATAGGTTACATGGCCCCGTTACCACTTCTATAAACCAAGTCTTGTTCTCTAAGTTGAAAATCCTTGATCTCTCTTATAATGACTTCACTGGAAATTTAACAGAAAGGTTTTTCAGGAATTTAAAAGCCATGACGATTGTAGATCCAAGGGGAACTCCCCTAACGTATATTGGAGAATATCTATACCATGATTCCCTGACAGTGGCTATAAAAGGGCAGCAGCTCCAACTTGTGAGGATTCTTTCTATTTTCACAACCATTGATTTCTCACATAACAAATTTGAAGGTGATATACCAAAATCCATTGGCAATCTTAGTTCACTTCGAGGATTGAATTTGTCCCATAACAGCCTTATGGGTCCTATTCCTGAGTCCTTTGAGAATTTATCTGTTCTTGAGTCATTAGACCTGTCATCAAACCAACTCTCGGGGAAGATTCCTCAAGAACTTGCGACTCTGAAATTTCTTGCTGTCATGAATCTCTCAAAGAACCACCTCGTCGGACACATACCTAGAGGTCAACAGTTCGATACATTTGAAAATGATTCATATTTAGGAAATGCTGGATTATGTGGATTTCCCTTGTCTAGGATCTGTGCAGATAGTGGGATGCCGCAACAACCTCCTTCATTTGAGGCCGATGAAGAAGAAGATGATCCAGGTTTTATGGATTGGAGAGCAGTGGTAATTGGATATGGTTGTGGAATGGCGTTTGGATTATTTATGGGATATGTCATTTTCTTAACAGGGAGACCTAAATGGTTTGTGAGAATTGTCAACGAAGAAGGATACAGGATGGTTAAGAAAATTGAGGCAAAGAGAAGACGTCGGAAAAGAAGACGATGAAGTAATAGAAAAGTCTGTATAGTTCATGCATAATTGCCTTCTTCTTTTTTTGTATTTTTCTGGTGGAATTTGATAATTGAACAAATCTAAAACACCATCAATATAGAATCTACTACTGACAAAGATAAATAGATCTTTTCATACATGTATTTGGGTTGAACAGTTAGTGAGGTTAATTTTACTTGTGCTCTTCATACTAATTTTCGTTGACTGAAACTTGAATGATCTATTTTAAATATCTGTTAACTTTTGTTATTATCTTGTTAACTGTTTTGAATCAAATTTAATGTGTCTGGCAGATAGAGTTATCTTTTCTTTATTAAATCAGGAGTATCCAAGAGTAGGTTCAGATATACCTGAAGATAATTCCCTTTACATATGAATATGTAGTAAATTAAAGCTGAGATTTGGTGTAAATGAACAATCATCTTTTTGTTAAGAAAAGGAGAAAAGTACATGACGTTTCTTCAAGAATTCAAGTATAAATGAACATAAAGAACAAAATGAAGCTTGAACATAGTTACATACTAGTAATTCCTGCCTCGCCCCAACCTGTTTGCCATCCCTGCTCAAAGGCAAAGTTCAGGCTTGAAAGAAAAACACCATTTGTTATCAGATCTCATCAGAAGGTCCATTCCATTTGAGTAAACGAGCATGAGCTACCATTTATACTGTCATGGGCGGCTTTCCAACCATGCCCCATGACCTCTTGGACGCGCCCCGTGGTGTCCTGGCCAGCCTCCCAACGCCCGTCACCACGGTCGGCCCCGTGGTCTCGGCAGCTCCAAGTGACAAGCGCGCATGTGCCTCTGTCGCCCCACCGATA
>AWOL01S0038052.1:0-11700 GCA_000715115.1 Nicotiana otophora
TAGAGAGCTGCTTGGCGCACTCTCGCAAAAATGCGAATATCTCTCTATTCCGAGATCGTATTGGCGAACGGTTTAATGAGTTGGAAACTAGACTCATAGATATTCAATTTGATAGTTATATTACCCCATAATTCGAAGTACATTGGGAGAAAAATGTAGTAACATTTGACCTAAAGTTTATGTAACATTATAAACGTAAGTTGCGACAACTTTTATCGACTTTGTTTCATAACTCGCTTGACTTCAAGACTTATGATATGGATATTATATAATTCAAATAAATTAAAACATGACCACTTGGGACAATTAATCACCTCTAGTGTGACCCGAAAATACGGGTTACAACATCCTTGATTCGTTTAACTTCTAATACTTGTTAACCACTCTTATACACCCTTGTATCGTTTAAGACCAATAGTATTAACTTATTATCATCTCAAAGATAATTACTTCTTGGATTTACGTCGACTAAATTATGGCGTGATCTAAGGTATGTGAATTTGGGTTGTAACAGGGTTGTTACATTTAATCAAATTACCAAAATGAATATAGGCACTTCCTTGGCTTGTTTGAACTTTTTTGGGTTTCCATTTAATATTTAAGTATAAAGAGATAGTATTTTTATTGGTACGGGTTAACTAAATGACATAAATTAATCAAAATTCAATTATCCAACAAAATGCACACCCTTGTGGTTTTTATACGGTGAGTGATTAGATTTACATTAAAGGCAGTAATGCACCATGACTTTTAAATATTGGGTCCATCTTTGTCTGTGTCGCCCTTTTGATGTCAAGGCTTCAGCCTTGTCTTGCTGTCAGATATACATGTGGCACTTTTTATTGATTCTTGCTTGTGTTTCAAAGTTATGAGTCTCTATTACTATACATTTTTATTTTGAATATCAAAATATAAAATATGCATGTATAGTAAGTTTTAGTTTTAGTTATTCATCCTTGAGTCAGATGATAGCTAGCTTTAGAATATGAAAACTCGTTGAGGAAAATTATAAATTAATGACATGTTATTATTTATATTAGTGGTATTATTTAATGTTTAAGCTCTGCTCCAAGTTGTCATAATTATTACTCCCTCCATTCCAATTTATGTGAACCTGTTTGACTGGGCACATAATTTAATAAAAAACGAAGACTTTTAAAATTTGTGGTCCTACACAAGTCAAAAAGGGGTCCAGAATATTTGTGTGGTCATAAAAGCTTCTCATTACGGGTAGAATTGGAAGTTTAAGCTAAATTGTTTCCAAATTTAGAAATGGGTCATTCTTTTTGGAACAGACCAAAAAGGAAATAGGTTCACATAAACTAGAACAGAGAGAGTAAATTATTTCATTTGATTGGTTTGTCTATATAAACAGAAAAGACGAATAACCCAAATCGAAAAGGTTCAAAATATGGTTAAACCAAACCCAAAATAGTTAGTACCTGGAACCTCAAAATTCTAGATCATCTCTGATTGTACTAGTTGTTGATTGTTCTTGTTGGTATGTACTAGGGATTGAGTGATAAAATCATTTTTCATTTACTAAATATATTGGTGAGCACCGTTTTAACAACTTCCTTAACCTATGGCCTCGTCAATCTTTCATGATGTCATGCATGGGCTGCTTTCCGATCTTGCCCCGTGACTCCTTGGTTGTGCCCCACAGCACCCCAATAAACCTCTTTGCACCGAGTGTCAGGGAGGATGTTCCCGTGGTCTTGGCTGCACCAAGGAACAAGTGCGCATATGCCTATGTTGCTTCACCGATAGTCCGCGCCCAACAACAGGCGATGCTCAAAAGTGCCCGTCAGCAGGCAACGCCAGCCCGCTTCTTATTCCTACAAGCAGATGCACCATAGCCAGCGCGCACGCTCATGTCCTGCGCACACTAATCCTAGTGACAAGGATGCCGCCTTTACAACTGCCGACCGTTGGACCAACTTTTCCTTTGTATAAGCCTAGGTCTTTTTCCATGTAAATATAGAGTAGTTTTACTTCTTGTATTTGCATTATGATTTTCTAGCTTATTTATGTCCACTCCTATAACATAAGTTTTTATTTTTATGACATATATATGAAGGGTATAGTCGTAGAAGTTTTTTGCAAGTAATCAAATCTCTGCATTAGTGTCTCCTCCCTTCCTGGCACCACATTGGTTTTCTTTCAATCATTGTTCTCTGTTAATACAAGCAAGATTTCATTCAGTTCTCTCGATACAAATTGTGATCCTGACATTGGCTTTCCTGCACGGCACTGAAAGTCTAGTCTAGCATGCGGATGGGTCTTTTGACTGGCGAAAAGTAATCACACAGAAGTGGGTTGCATTGCCTTACGTCGCCCTTCCCAGGTATCTCTGGAATTCACCGCACAACAATACCCAAGTCAAACGTGTAATGTGGATATTTAAAAAAAATTATTTTATGCGTACAAATTTTTCAAAAAACATATTCTAAAATTTAGCAGAAAAAGCGCATGCACACGAAAAGTGTGATACGTCAAGAACATCTAATTTCTTCACAATACGTCAGATATATAAAGACATGCTTTTCTAGTCTAGGATACACGGAAACTTCAGTATTTCTCTTTGAAAGTTTACTTATGACAAATACTGGACTGAATGAATCACACACACCGATTTCCATTAAATTCCACTTTTAAAGAACTAATATGAATACCACAAAGTATGAAGCAAGTATCCATGCATGGTTGCTGAGTAGCGGTAACGACCTGAATGGTCGTTTTGCTTTCTTGATCCCCGTCTTCCTAAATAAGAATCCCCTTATGTGTCTTTACTATTTTATGACTTGCGGGAATGGTTAGTTTGGGATTTGGAAGGTTACGGATTGTAATCGGAACACTTGGTTCCTTAAGGTTGGCTAAAAAGGCTAAGTTTGACCTTGGTCAACATTTTGAGTAAATGACTTCAGAACCCGGATTCGACGGTTCCAATAGGTTTGTATGATGATTTTGGACTTGGTCGTATATTCGGATCGGGTTTTGGATGAACCAGGAGCATTTTGTCGTTTAATAGTGAAAATTGCCTTATTAAAGGTTTTAGAGTTCTTTAAATTGTTTTTGGAGTAGGTTTTTGTGTTATCGATGTCTGTTTGGGATTCTGAGCCTGGGAATAGTTTCGTATAGTGATTTAAGACTTGCACGCAAAATTTAGAATCATTCCGAGTGGTTTAGTCATGATTCGGCGCGTTTGGAGCTAATTGGAAACTTGAAATTCATAAATTGGTTTAATTTGGTTATAGGTTGTGATTCTTAGTTTTGTTGTTATTTTATGCATTTCTAGAGTTCGAGCAGGTCCGTATTATGTTCATGGACTTATTGGTGCATTTGGACGGGGTCCCAAGTGGCTCGGGTGTATAGGGGACCACCCAGAGCTGAAGGACCATCGCGTTCGCGATGAAGAATTTGGGAAGATGAGTTATTGTTCTTCGCGTTCGTGGGTAGGGAGTCGTGTTCGCAAAGCTTTGAGATCCCAGGCCTTGGCATTCGCGAAAGCTCTCTCGCGTTCGCTTAGAAGGATTTTGTGCCAAGGGTCTGAGGGTCATTATTCTTCGCGTTCGCGAGGGGCTTATCGCATTCGTGTTGCTTGAGCTTGGCTGGCCTAGCCTTCACGATCGTGTGGACCTTATCGCGTTCGCGAAGAGAAACTTGAGTGCCTGGGCAGACTTTTCCTTCGCGAAGAAGGAGGCAACTGTGCTGGGCCGAATATTTTAAAAACGGTACTCGTCCATTGTTTAGCCCATTTACTGCATTTTTGGGCGATATTACAGCTTCTTGAGAGGGGTATAGAAATTTGGAGGTAAGTAAATTCAACCTATTGTAAGATAAATACATAGATTATGGGTAGATTTTAACATGTAAATTGTGAAAAATCATGGGTCTAGATGAAAAACCTAGGTTTTGATAAAAATAAGATTTTAACCACGAAAATATTTGTGGAATGAGATGAAAATTGTATACTTGAGTTCTTAAGGTTATGGGTAATGATTTCCAACCAACATTTCTAGAATCCGGGCACGTGGGCCCGGGGTGAAGTTTAGAAATCTTCTTAATTTGGGTTGGGTAATTACTATAATAGTTAAATTATGAACTTTTGAGCATGTATTAATTAAATTATATAATGTTTGACTAGTTTCGGATTTTTCGGCATCGAGTTGAGGCTTTAGAGCGAAATTGTAACCGGGAAGTGAGCTTTGAGACAAGGTAAGTCTCTTGTCTAACCTTGTTAGAGGGAATTTTCCCAATAGGTGATTCAAATTAATGTTGCTTCTAATTGTGGGGGGCCTACGTATGTACGAAGTGGCGAGAGTCTGTACGTAGCTACTATTTATGCTTGTGTCCGGGTAGTTTTAGGACCCAGATCATGAACTACTTGAAATGAGTGCACCTTACTTGTTAATTTAAAGTGCCTAAATTATATTAGAGCTTGTTAAATAAAAGGGTGAAAGACCGTTAATGAAAATTATATTGTAATGTGTACTAGCCTTAATAATGATTAAGTCAAATTCTTATAAAGTATCCTCTCTTCTTGTGGAGCGGGCCGAATGCCTCAGCAGTAGATAGATGCGTTTATGGTTCGTGTCGCTCGACTCTCGGCAGTGTATACATTATCCTGGATCGGGTCGTACGACCTAGGCATAAATCGTGCTTAATAATAATACTTGCTGCCTTGATATTATGTGGTGGCTTGTAAGGTTATAGCTTGTAAGGAAAGTGACTTATTTGGAATTATAAAAATTGTGAAAGAGTTATTTGCTCCTGCTTGTTAATGAATTTCTGTATTATTTACATAATCCATATTTATTTAAAATTTCTATCTTAATAATATTAGCCCTTAGTAAGTGTCAAAGTCGACCCCTCGTTACTACTTCTTCGAGATTAGACTTGATACTTACTGGGTACATATTGTTTATGTGCTAACGCTACACTTCTGCACCGATAGTGCAGGATCTGAGGCAGGTGCATCAGGCGGTCCTACCGGCACGCATCCTAGATATCCCGAGGTTTAGTGGTGAACTGCTTCCTAAGCTATTCTGCAGCCCCTAGAGTCTCTCTTTTGTATTTATATTCAGTCTAATTTATANGCCGCTTCCCAAGCCATTCTGCAGCCCCTAGAGTCTCTCTTTTGTATTTATATTCAGTCTACTTTATTGTAGACAATGGTTAGATTTTTGTATAATCTACTAGAAACTCATACACTTGTGACACCATGTCTTGGCACACACCACTAGATTTGTGGTTTTAGAGTATTGCTATGGTTATGATTGCACTCAGCTGATTTCGTTTTATTTATTTAAACCTGTTATTTATTAAATCTTTTAATTAATGAAAAATTCAATTACTCGAAAACTTATTAAAAGAGGAATAATCTGTCTAATTCACTAGTTGGCTTGCCTAGCGGTAACGTTGGGTGCCATCACGACCTATAGGGGAAATTAGGTCACGACAACATGGTATCAGAGCACTAGGTTCACGTAGGTCTCACAAGTTATGATCAGGCCTAATAGAGTCTTGCAGATCGGTGTGGAGACGTCTGTACTTATCTTCGAGAGACTAAAAGGTGTTAGGAAACTACCCTTCTTCATTTTCTAACGTGCAGTTGATGTGGTACTAAGTATCTTTCTCTTATTCTCTAACAGATAGAAAGAACGCGCTCTACGGATGTTCCAAACTAGGGAAGAGTTGCTCCCCTTGTTGCTAGGGGCCAAGGTAGAGGCCGGGGGAGGGCTCCAACCCGTGGTAGAGGACAAGGACATCCCAGAGTTGCTCCCGCTATACCACTAGCAGATTCATTAGAGGATCCCACTATTGAGGGGCAGGGCGAGGTGCCCGTAGTAGAGCCAGCCCCGGTAGATTTCATGTTTGCACCGGGAATCCAGGAGTTCATGGGCCGTATACTACGGTTCATGGATACTATTACTCGGGCTGGCTTATTTCTAGCAGACACAGCCACATCTCAGGCAAGAGGGAGGCACAGACCCCTACTACTCAGGCTCCAGGGCATGTAGCTACCGTATATCAGACCTCGAGTGCACTACCTGTGGCGAAGCTCAGTTAGTTGAAGCAATTATACTTGAGCCCGGACTTGCTGCGGTCGGCGATCCGCAAAATCTATTAGACAGATGGACCGGGCTTCATCTTCCTGGTATCGGAGGTGAGAGACATGAGGACCCCTAGGATTTTATTGATTGGTGCAGGGATAAACTGCACAACATGAGGATATTAGAGTCCCACGAGGTGGACTTCACCACCTTTCATTTGGAGGGTAGGGCCCGTAGATAGTGGCAGTCATATCTTCTCGCCAAACCAGCGGGTTCTCCTCCCATGACTTGGGATCAGTTCACACGCCTCTCATTGGATAGATATATTCCACCCTCCCATAGGGAAGAGTTGCAGTTTCAGTTCGAGCAACTTCAGTAGGGTCAGATGTCCATGATGCTTATGATGAGACGAGACGAGATTCTTTGAGTTGTCTTTCCATGCACTTATGATGCTTCCTACCGATGCAGAGAGAGTGCGGAGGTTTGTCACCAATTTGCACTCAGATATCCAGGCCACTATGGCTCAAAAATTGGAGATGGGGACTTCATACGGGCTAGTAGTGGAGGTAGCTCAGAGGATCGAGGGTGTTCGTCAGCTGAGCCGAGATCAGGCGGTAAGGGAAAAGCGGTTCCGATATTTTAGAGAATTCAATAATGCCCCGACTGGGGGTAGGGATCAGTCTATGAGGAGCCAGTCTATCGGGTTCGCATATCTGGCATCGCCGCCTCCCCAGGGTGCTCTAGTGCAGCCTTATCTCCATTCTATGCCAGAGAGTTCCTACCGCCCACCAGTTATTTAGGGTTCCTCCAGTGAGTATTCAGGCCATCAGGGTTAGACCTTAGGTCAGCAGTCCACCATATCGAGAGGTTGTTTCGAGTGCAGGGATTTTAGTTATGTGTAGAGATTATGCCCCAGGCTTCGGGGCAAAACATTGCAGCAGGTTCAGCAGTCTATGATTTCAGCACCAGCCGCCCCACCAACCGTCCGGTTGCCCAGAGGTGGGGGTCAATTGGGTAGGGGTCGTCCTAGAGGTGGAGGCCAGTCAGGTGGCGCTCTAGCTAGGTTCTATGTTTTTCCAGCTAGACCATATGCAATGGCCTCAGATGCCGTGATCACAGGTATTATTTCTATCTGCGGTAGAGATGCCTCAGTACTATTTGATCCAGGGTCTACATATTCCTATGTTTCATCTCTGTTTTCTCATTTCCTGGGTGATTCTCATGAGTCCCTGGGTACTCCTGTTTATGTATCCACTCATGTGGGAAACTCCGTTATTGTGAATATGATCTATCGATCTTGTATTTTTACTTTCTGTGGCTATGAGACTAGAGCAGATCTTCTTTTGCTTGATATGACTGACTTTGAGGTCATCCTGGACATGGACCGGCTATCTCCATATCATGCCATCCTTTATAGCCATGCCAAGACTGTTACCTTGGCGATGCCACAGTTGCCTAGATTAGAGTGGAAGGGTTCGTCTATTAGTGCATCAAGTCAGGTTATTTCGTTTCTGAAGGCTCGATACATGGTTGAGAAGGGTTTTTTGGCTTATCTGGCCTATGTTTGGGACACTACTGCAGAGTCTCCAATGATTGATTTAGTGCCCGTAGTCCGGGAGTTCACCGATGTGTTTCCTTCTGATCTTCCAGGCATGCCACCAGATCGTGATATTAATTTATGTATTTATTTGGCTCTAGATACCCAACCTATATCTATCCTACCATACCGCATGGCTCCGAAAGAGTTGAAAGAGCAGTTTGAGGAGTTGCTAGCGAAGGGGTTCATCAGACCGAGTGTGCCTTCTTGGGGCGCACCGGTGTTATTTGTGAAGAAAAAAGATGGGACTATGTGAATATGTATTGATTATCGCTAGCTGAACAAAGTTACCATTAAGAACAAGTACCCGTTGACGCGTATTGATGATTTGTTTGACCAGTTGCAGGGTGCCAGGGTGTTCTCTAAGATCGACTTGAGATCGAGGTACCATCAGTTGAAGATTCAGGTTCGAATGTTCTGACGACTGCCTTCCGGACTAGATATGGAAATTACGAGTTTCTAGTAATGTCCTTTGGTTTGACTAATGCCCCAGCAGCATTTATGGATTTGATGAACAAGGTGTTCAGGCCACATATTGATTCGTTCATCATTTTCTTCATTGATGACATTTTGATCTACTCACGTAGCCTGGAGGAGCACGAGCAGCATTTGAGAGTGGTGCTTCAGACCTTGCGGGAATAGAAGCTATATGCTAAGTTCTCCAAGTGTGAGTTTTGGGTAGATTCTGTAGAATTATTGGGACATATTGTATCGGTCAAGGGTATTAAGGTTGATCCCAAGAATATCAAGGCAGTTTAGAGTTGGCATCGTCCTACCACAACGACTAAGATTAAGAGCTTCCTGGGGTTAGCAGGTTACTATTGTTGGTTTGTGGAGGGCATTTCATATATTGCAGCACCTTTCACTAGATTGACCCAGAAAGGTGTTCCGTTCTGATGGTCCGATGATGGTGAGGTGAGCTTTCAGAAGCTCAAGACCACATTGACTTTATCACCAGTGTTAGTGTTGCCTTCCGGATCGAGGATGTATATTGTGTATTGCAACGCTTCACCGTTAGTTTGGGTTGTGTATTGATGTAGGAGGGGCAATTCATTGCTTATGCTTCACGTCAGCTGAAGCCCCACGAGAAGCATTATCCTGTACATGACCTCGAGTTGGCCGCGATTGTTCATGCTCTTAAGATCTGGAGGCATTATCTTTATGGAGTGTCCTTTGAGATTTAAATCGATCATCGCAACTTGCAGCATTTTTTAAAGAAAAGGGATCTCAATTTGAGACAGTGCAAGTGGCTTGAGTAACTAAAGGATTATGATATTGCCATTCTTTATCATCCGGACAAGGCAAATGTAGTGGCTGCGGAGAGTATGTGTAGTTTGGCATTTATTTCAGCAGAGGAGAGGCCACTAGCTTTGGACATACAGTCCTTGGCTAACAGACTTGTGAGTTTGGATATTTTAGAGCCCAACCGAGTTCTCGCATGCGTTGTTGCCCAGTCTTCACTATTTGAGCAGATCAAGGCTCGACAGTTTGATGATTCGCACTTATTGGTTCTCAGAGAGACTGTACTGCAGGTTAGTGCCAAGGAGGTTACTATCAGTGAGAATGGTGTTTTGCGACTCCAGGGTCGCCTATGTGTCCCTAATGTTGACGGCGAGAGGGAGAAGATACTAGTGGAGGCACACAATTCTCGATATTCTATTCATCAAGGTGCTACGAAGATGTATCGCGACCTGAGGCAGCATTATTGGTGGCAGCGGATGAAGGACATAGTTGAGTATGTTGCGATGTGTCTAAATTATCAGCAGGTTAAGTATGAGCATCAAAGACCAGGTGGTCTACTTCAGCAGATGACTATACCTGAGTGTAAATGGGAGCGCATTACTATGGACTTCGTAGTTGGGTTGCCGCGAACCTTCTGGATGTTTGATGCAGTTTAGGTCATTGTCGACAGGTTGACCAAGTCGGCACATTTCATTCCGGTTGTGACGACATACACCTCAGAGAGGTTGGCCCAGATTTATATTCAAGAGATTGCTTGGTTGCATTGGGTACTTGTTTACATTATATCAGATAGAGGCCCCCAGTTGTTTCGCATTTTTGGAGAGCAGTACAGAGTGAGTTGGGGACCTGTGTAGAACTCAGTACACACTTTCATCTGCAAACCGATGGGCAATCGGAGAGGACAGTCCATATTTAGGAAGCTATGTTCAGGGCTTGTGTGATTGACTTTGGAGGGCAGTTGGATCGATTAATACCTTTGGTCGAGTTTGCTTACAACAAGAGTTATTAGCCCAGCATCAAGATTGCTCCATTTTAGGCTTTATATGGTCGACGATGTCGTTCACCCATCGGATGGTTTGAGCCCGGCGAGGCTAAATTATATGGCACTGATTTGGTGAAGGATGCCTTGGAAAAGGTAAAGTTGATTCAAGAACGACTTCACACAGCACATTCCAGAAAGAAGAGTTACGCGGATCAGAAGGCATCTGACTTATCATTTATGGTGGCGAGAAAGTTCTCTTGAAGGTCTCGTCGATGAAGGGAATCATAAGGTTCAGGAAGAAGGGCAAGTTAAGCCCAACGTTTATAGGTCTCTTTGAGGTATTGAGGCGAGTTGGGGAGATTGCTTATGAGCTTGCCTTGCCTCCCAATCTATCGGGAGTTCATCTGGTTTTCCATGTGTCTATGCCCCGAAGGTATCATGCCGACAGGTCACATGTGTTAGACTTCAGTATGGTTTATCTAGATGAGAGCTTGGGTTATGAGGAGGAGCCAGTTGCCATTGTTGATAGGCAGGTTCGCTAGTTAAGGTCCAAGAAGATTTTTGTGGAAACATTTCAGTGGAGGGGCCAACCAATCGAAGAACCGACTTGGGAGGTCGAGGAGGACATGCGGAGCAGATATCCACACTTATTCAACACTCTAGGTATTATTCTAGACCCGTTTGGGGACGAACGTTGGATTAAGAGGTGGAGAATAAAATGACCCGACCGGACGTTTTGCTTTTAGATCCTCGTCTCCCTAAATAAGACTCCCCATATTTGATTTAAATGTTTTATGACATGCAAGGATGGTTAGTTTGGGATTTGGAAGGTTTAGGGTTGTAATCGGAACACTTGCTTCCTTAAGGGTGGCTAAGTTTGACCTTGGTTAACATTTTGATTAAACAACCTCGAAACCGGGATTCGACGGTTCCATTTGATTCGTATGATGCTTTTGGACTTGGACGTATGTTCAAATTGGGTTTTGGATGATTCGGGAGCGTTTCGGTGCTAATTAGTGAAAATTGCCTTATTGTAGGTTTTAGAGTTCTTTAAATCTGGTTTGGAGTAGGTTTTGGTGTTATCGGGGTTCGTTTGGGATTCCGAGCCTAGAAATAGTTTCGTAGAGTAATTTAAGACTTGCATGCAAAATTTGGTATCATTCTGCATGGTTTAGGAATGATTCAGCGCGTTTGGAGCTAATTGGAAACTTCAAATTCATAAATTGGTTCAATTTGGTTATGAGATGTGATTCTTAGTTTTATTGTTATTTTACGTGTTTTGAGTATTTGAGTAGGTCCGCATTATGTTTATGGACTTGTTGGTGCATTTGGATTGGGTCTCGAGTGGCTCGGGTGTATTTTGGACCACCTGGAGTCGAGTTAGAAAACCTAGAATTTCCAGTTCTGGTTTCCTTCTTCGCGAACGCGGAAGGACCCGCGTGTTCGCGATGAAGGATTTGAGAAGCTGGGTGATTGGCCTTCGTGTTCGCGGGTAGGGAGTTGCATTTGCAAAGCCTTGAGATCCCAGGCCTACGAGTTCCCGAAGGCAATCTGCGCTCACGAATAAGGATTTTTGGTAAAGGGTCTAAGGGTCGTTACTCTTCGCGTTCGCGGGGAGGCTAATCGTGTTCGCGATGCTTAGGCTGGCCTAGCCTTCGCGATCGCAAGGACCCTATCGCATTCGCGAAGAGGAACTTGAGTGTCTGGTCATACTTTGCCTTCGCGAACATGAGGCCCATACCGTGTTCGCGAAGAAGGGGGCAACTGTGTTGGGCAGAATGTTTTCAAACGGGACTCGGCCATTTTTTAGCCCATTTAGTGCA
>AWOL01S0038052.1:13711-30168 GCA_000715115.1 Nicotiana otophora
GGGTCGAACGCCTCGGCAGTAGATAGATACATCTATGGTTCGTGCCTCTTGACCCTCGGTATTGTACATATTATTCTGGATCGGGCCGTACGACCTCAACATAAATCCTGCTTAATAATAATACTTGGTGCCTTGATATTTCGTGGTGGCTTGTAAGGTTACATCTTGCAAGGAAAGTGACTTGTTTGGAATTATAAAATTGTAAAAGAATTATTTGCTCCTACTTGTTAATGAATTTCTGTATTATTTCCATTACCCATGTTTATTTAAAATTTCTGTCTTAATATTATTAGCCCTTAGTAAGTGTCGAAGTCGACCCTTCGTCACTACTTTTTCGAGGTTAGACTTGATATTTACTAGGTACATGTTGTTTATGCACTCACTCTACACTTCTGCACCAACAGTGCAAGATCTGAGGCAGGTGCATCAGGCGGTCCTACCGGCGCGCGTCTTAGATATCCCGAGTTTTAATGGTGAGCTTCTTCCTGAGCCGTTCTGCAGCCCCTAGAGTCTCTCTTTTGTATTTATATTATTTCTACTTTATATTCAGACAGTGGTTAGATTTTTGTATAATCTACTAGATGCTCGTACACTTGTGACACCATGTCTTGGGACACACAAATAGATTTGTGGTTTTGGAGTATTACTATTGTTATGATTGCACTCAGCTGCTTTCGTTTTATTTATTTCACCTTGTTATTTCTTAAATCTTTTAATTAAGAAAATATTCAATAACTCGGAAACTTATTAAAAGGGAAATAATTTGTCTAATTCACTAGTTGGCTTGACTAGCGGTAACGTTGGGCGTCATCATGACCTACATGGAATATTGGGTCGTGACAGTAGCAAAATTGTTTTACTCAGAATCCTACTTTTTTCGAATACGTTCAAGGTGTAGGCAAATTTGGGGGAGATGAAAAATTAAATAATTGGGGTTTATCGGGGAAAATGTTGAGAGCTTCATGGAAAAGTGATAGAATCTGTATGCAAATACACGTAATGCATTAATTTTCATAAACACAGATTGTGGATAAACTTTTACCCTCGTAATACTTATTGTATACGGTCGAAATAGATTTCGGCCTTCATACGATTGATCGGGGTCGAAACATAGTGGATCGAATAAAGACTTTTTAATAGCGAGATGGGTTCCGAAGATGGTACGAACGAACATCAGATTTCAGGTATAGGTCAAACACCGAGTTCGAAGTCATTATCGAGCTCGGGTCAAAATCGAACTATGACATGATGATTTCGAGCTTAAGGGGCAGAGGCCAACCAATACCGAGCCCGAATCATCACCTAATCCCGAGTCCACATCAAGCTCTAGAAGCAATATCGACCAAAGCCGAGGCCAATCGTACTCGAGCTCACATATAAGAACCGTTGCAAACACACTAAGGGGGAGAATCTCAGCGGAAATTAGAGAAAAGTTGATTTATCATGGGTTCTCCACTATGTATTTTTAATTATATCTAAACTAGGATCCTCCACTATAAATAGGACGGCTGCATATCTGTAGAGGGCAGTTCTTTCTTTGTTTACATTGTAACAAATGCACCATACACTCCTATATTGAAGAGTTATTCCTTTAAGCTCCATACATTGATTCATCTTGATTAGTCCTAAAAATCATCTTTTTTTCAACCTTGTTTATTTGGTATTCGTATTTAAGATTTCTATTTATCCTTACGATTTGTATTAAGCTATACAACATATACTTAGAACTACGTACAAATTCAAGTCTATCCATTTTTCGGGTAAACAGTTTGGTGCCCACCGTGGGGCTAAGGATAACAGTGGTTATTTGATACAAACCTGCAACACACACCGTTTTACGCTTGTCATTCGAGAGTATCTTTGGCTTCGAATTAGAAAGGACAAACCCCCGATTAATGGATTTACCTATCGACAACGAAGCCGGCTTTTACAATAAAACCAACAACTTGACACCCACGGCCGGAAGGCCGCTTGTCAATGTCGTTGAAGCAGGAGTCGAAGTACCACTAGATGTTAATTCGCAAATGGCCCTTGAGGTAAACCAATGTTCTGAACCTGAACATAGCATTCATGGTGGTGCTCGATCTGTTGCTCGAGACACCCATAACATTGTGGAAAACGGTGTCAGCTTGCGTATGAGTTTTGAAATGTTGTAAGCCCAACATGTAGCGATAGCTCAGTTGCATAGCCAAACCCAGCTACCGAGCAGGCGGGAGCCCAGTCCACCTCGAGAAGTTGCCCACAGAATGGAGCCAGCCATAGTAAGGTTAAATAAGAAAGAATCGAGGACTACTCCTGAAATTGCAAAAATACTTGAGGAGCTCACAAAGCGAGTCGAAGCAAATGATAAAAAAGTAGAAACATATAACTCCATGGTCGATCAGATCCCAGGGGCTCCGCCAATAATAAAAAGTTTGGATTCCAAAAAATTAATGCAAAAGCCTTTTCCCTCGAGCGCAACCTCAAAACCAATCCCCAAAAGATTTCGTATGCCCGAAATTGCCAAATATAACAAAACGACTGACCCCAACGAACACATCACCTCTTACACGTGTGCCATCAAGGGCAATGATTTGGAGGATGATGAAATCGAATCTCTGTTGTTAAAAAAATTCCGAGAGACCCTCTCGAAGGGAGCAATGATTTGGTATCACAACCTACCAACGAATTCGATCGACCCATTTTCCATGTTAGCAAAATCTTTCATAAAGGCACATGTCGGGGCAATAAAGGTCGCAACGAGGAAATCAGACCTCTTCAAGGTAAGACAATAAAGGGAGTTCGTATCTCATTTTCAAACGAAACAAATGGATCTGCCACCAGTCATAGATGTTTGGGCTATTCAGGCTTTCACTCAAGGTTTGAACGAACGAAGTTCGATTGCATCATGGCGGTTGAAGCACAACCTGATCGAGTACCCAATGATCACTTGGGCCAACGTTCACAATCGGTACCAATCAAAACTTAGAGTCGAAGATGATCAGTTGGGGGCAGAACCTACTGCTCGAAGGGATACCAATCGAGAACACGGCCTGATTAGGGACCGATACCGACCGTATAGTGGAAACAACAGAATCAATGAATCGAGACGTAACCCCGGACAAAGCAACAGAAGAAGTGATCAAGGTCAAGGGTCTCGGGGGATGACGGACAGAAGTGGGTTCGACAGGCCTACCGGATCTAAGGGAGCACCACAGCTATCAGAGTATAACTTCAGCATTGATGCATCCGCCATCATGTCGGCTGTCGGACGCATCAAAGACACTAAATGGCCTCAACCCATGCAGACTGATCCTGCCTAAAGGAATCCCAATCAAATGTGCGAATATCATGGCACCCATGGCCACATAACGGAAGATTGCAGGCAACTAAGAGAGGAGGTAGCCCGGTTATTCAATAAAGGGCACATTCGAAATTTTTAAGCAACAGGGCGAACAACCATTTTAAAAACAGGGATTTCGGCAAACAAAACGAACAAGAAGAACCACAGCACGTCATCCATATGATCATCGGCGACGTTGATACCCCTTAAGGGTCGGTGCTTAAATGCACTAAGACATCGATTGTGAGGGAAAAACGATCTTGAACTCAGGACTACGCACCCATAGGAACTTTGTCCTTCAATGATGAAGATGCAGAAGGAGTCATAAAACCTTATAACGATGCACTGGTAATATCCTTACTTATGAATAAAACTAAAGTTAAGCGTGTATTAATTGATTCAGGTAGCTCGGCCAATATCATTAGATTGAAGGTTGTAGAACAGCTCGATATACAGGACCAAGTCGTACCCGCAACCCTGGTTCTAAACAGATTAAATATGGCAAGTGAAACCACCAAAGGCGAGATAATTCTGCCAATAAACGTGGCCGGGACCATCCAGGAAACGAAGTTCCACGTAATCGAAGGCGACATGAGGTACAACGCCCTTTTTGGAAGGCCATGGATCCACAACATGAGAGTTGTACCTTCGACCCTACACCAGGTTCTTAAATTCCCAACATCGAGGGGAGTCAAAACAGTGTACGGAGAACAACCAGCCACAAGAGAAATGTTTGCCATTGAGGAAGCGAATCTGATATCTTCACCGTCGCCAAAAAAGGGATCGAACTTAAAAGGGGAAGGAGATGCCAAATAGCAATCACAGACATCAGCTTTAACCCAACTAGAAAACCAGAAGATCGATGAAGATGATGATCAAAGGATCCCTCGATCCTTCATGGTTCCCGATGATTCCGACGCTACCCAATCAACGATTGAGGAATTGGAGCAAGTCATACTAATTGAGCACTGGCCCGAACGAAAGGTATACCTAGGAGTGGGGTTAACCCCTGAACTCAGGAAACAACTTATTCAATTTCTTATCGATAACGCAGATTCTTTTTCTTGGTCCCATTTAGATATAACAGGGATCCCACCGGATATAACAATGCATCGGCTAAGCTTGGACCCTATGTTCATACCGGTGAAGCAAAAGAGAAGACCCCAGTCCGAGGTAAAACATGCATTCATAAAGGACGAGGTAACTAAACTTCTTAAAATAGGGTCCATTCGAGAGGTGAAATATCCTGAATGATTAGCCAATGTAGTTGTAGAGCCTAAAAATGGGAACAAACTTAGAATGTGTGTAGATTAAAAGGATTTAAACATGGCATGTCCCAAAGAGTCTTTTCCACTGCCTAACATCGATCGCATGATCGAGGCCACGGCCGGCCACGAGATCCTTATTTTTCTCGACACCTATTCCGGGTATAATCAAATACAAATGAACCCGGAAGACCAGGAAAAGACTTCATTTGTCACCAAGTAGGGAACACATTGTTATAATGTGATGCCCTTCGGGCTAAAAATTGCAAGAGCTACTTACCTAGTAAACAAAATGTTCGAGGAACAAATAGGTAAATCAATGGAAGTTTATATTTATGATATGCTAGTTAAGTCCCCGTGCGCAGAGGACCATTTGACCCATTTGCAAGAAACATTCGAGATTTTAAGGAAATACAACATGAATCTCAACCCCGAGAAATGTACTTTTCGGGTGGGTTCGGGCAAGTTCCTCGGCTTCATGGTGTCAAATCGGGGGATCGAGATTAACCCCGATAAAATTAAGGCCATCGAAGACATCACCATCGTGGACAGCGTAAAAACCGTACAGAGGCTAATGGGACAGGTTGCAGCCTTGGGCCAATTCATTTCAAGGTCATCAGATCGAAGTCACAAATTTTTCTCTTTACTCAAAAAGAAAAATGATTTCGCTTGGACCCAGGAATGCCAACAGGCATTAGAAGAATTAAAACGATATCTATCGAGCCCACCACTACTTCATACTCCAAAAATAGACGAAAAACTTTGCTTGTACTTGGCAGTATCGGAATTCGCGGTCAGCGGTGTCCTAGTTCGATAAGAGCAAGGTACGCAATTTCCCGTCTATTATGTAAGTCGAACCTTAGGAGAAGCAGAAACTAGATATCCACACTTAGAAACATTGGCACTTGCACTGATAAGCGCCTCTAGAAAGTTAAGACCGTACTTTCAATGTCACCCCATATACGTATTGACCACTTACCCACTCCGCAATATTTTGCACAAGCCCAAACTATCTGGTCGATTGGCCAAATGGGCCATCGAACTCAGCGGGTATGATATAAAATATCAACCCCGTACAGCCATCAAGTCTCAAATTTTAGTGGACTTCGTGGCCTACTTCACGCCGACCCTCCTACCTGAAGTTGAAAAAGAACTCTTATTGAAATCGTGTACGTTATCGGGGGTATGGACCCTTTTTTATGGATAGGGCTTCAAATGTGAAGGGGTCCCGGCTAGGCATCATTTTAAAGCCACCCACGGGTAACACTATTATACAATCTATCAAAACTACCAGGTTGACTAACAACGAGGCCAAGTATAAGGCCATGATTGTAGGTCTCGAGCTAGCTAAAAGCTTGGGAGCAGAAGTCATTGAAGCCAAGTGTGACTCTTTGCTGGTGGTAAATCAAGTAAAAAAAACTTTCGAAGTTCGAGAAGATAGAATGCAAAGGTATTTGGACAAACTGCAGGTCACTTTGCACCATTTCAAAGAATGGACTTTACAGCATGTTCCACGAGAGCAAAACAGCGAGGTCGATGCACTTGCAAATTTGGGATCATCGATCGAGGAAAGTGAGATAAGCTCAGGGACTATCGTTCAGCTCTCAAAATCTGTGATCGAAGAAGGTCATGCCGAAATAAATTCTACAAGCTTAACCAGGGATTGGAGGAATAAGTATATTGAATACTTAAAAAATGGAAAGCTCCCATCGGACCCTAAAAATTTGATGGCTCTACAAACCAAAGCATCTCGATTCACATTAACTGCAGATAGAAAGTTACACAGAAGGACATTTGATGGACCATTAGCAGTATGCTTAGGTCCAGGAGACACCGACTACGTCCTACGTGAGCTGCACGAGGGCACTGATAGAAATCACTCCGGTGCCGATTCATTAGTCCGAAAAGTAATAAGGGCAGGTTATTATTGGATCGATATGGACAAAAATGCAAAGGAGTTTATTCAAAAATGTGACAAATGTCAAAGGTTTGGACCAATGATCCATCAGCCCGAAAAGCAACTTCACTCGGTCCTATCCCCATGGCCATTCATGAAATTGGGAATGGATATCGTTGGCCCTCTGCCATCGGCCCTAGGTAAAGCTAAGTTCATTTTATTTATGACTGACTATTTCTCTAAATGGGTTAAAGCACAGGCGTTCGCGAAAGTAAGAGAGAAAGAGGTTATAGACTTTATCTGGGATCATATCGTATGTCGATTCGGGATAGCCACCGAAATAGTGTGTGACAATGGGAAACAATTTGTTGACAGCAAAGTGATGAAATTCCTCGAAGACCACAAAATAAAAAGGATATTATCAACACTGTATCACCCAGTGGGAATGGACAGGCCGAATCAACGAACAGAACTATCATTCAAAAGCTAAAAAAGAGGTTGAACGACGCTAAGGGAAAATGGAGAGAAATCCTACCCGAAGTTCTTTGGGCATATCGAACAACATCAAAATCTAGTACGGGGGCGACCCCATTCTCCTTAGTATATGGCTCCGAAGCCTTGATTCCAGTCGAAGTCGGGGAACCCAGTGCCAGGTTTCGATATACAACAGAAAAGTCAAATAATGAGGCTATGAACACTAGCCTCGAATTATCGGATGAAAAACGAGAAGCTGCTCTCGTCCAATTGGCCGCCCAAAAGCAGCGAATCGAAAGATACTATAATCGAAGAACCAAGCTTCGCCACTTTAAACTTGGGGACTTAGTGGTAAGGAAAGTAACCCTCAGTACCTGAAATCCAAACGAAGGAAAACTAGGACCGAATTGAGAAGGACCGTATCAGGTTCTCGAAAACGTCGGAAAAGGATCATACAAGCTTAGCATTATAAACGGCAAACAACTATCAAGCAATTGGAACGTGTTGCACCTAAAATGATATTACTGCTAAGGTACAACCCTCTCAAGTTCGTTTATATTTCAAAAACTAACCCTTGCAGGAGTTCGATCAGGAACAAAGATGGATCATTCAACACAAAGCCCTTGGTCTGAAAGCACGCGTTGCACTCTTTTTCCCTTCGACCAGTTTTATCCCAAATGGGTTTTTTGGCAAGGTTTTTAATGAGGCAACCATTGATCGTGCTAAACTTAGAAACAATTCGACAGTATATGAGGCCTCTTTACAATCGACCTCGAATACCTGGGGGGCATTATCCCTCAAATATATCAAGTTCTGATGCAAGAAAGTTACTTCATGACAACAGGGTTCCAATAGGAAAAGTTGTAAGAGCCTAATGGTCAATATGTGTGTGCGGACAAAATTCTAAAGAAGTACTTACTAATGACTCTAAAGAAGTCTTATTTGATATCATTAATCACATAGATGATGAATATATTAAAATAAAATATTTAAAAGCGTTAAAAAATATCATCATTAATCAAAAAGAAAATCATCATAAAATAGAACCCTTTAATATGAAAGAGGTTATGAATAAATTTTCAATCAAAGATGATAAACCCACTATTTAACATCTCCAAAGAGAATTAAAATCTGTAAAAGATGAAATAAAATTGGTTAAGATTAGACTTGACAAAATAGAAATGGAAAATCTTACTAAAGAAGTATTACAAGCAGCAAATAAGAAAGAAACAATTGCTGAATACTTCACAGAAGATGATAATTCAAAAAATGATGAAGAATCAATTAGTGGTACAGCTGTGGCAAATATTACTAAAGTAAGAACCCATAGTTATCATATTCCTATTACCTTAAAGGTAAAAGACATTACGATAAATAAATTAGCATTATTAGATTCAGGTGTAGATAGAAACTGCATAATGGAAGGAATAATACCAACAAAGTATTTTGAAAAAAGTACTACAAAATTATATTTAGCCACAGGAGAAAAAATTAAAGATAGATTATAAACTATCAAAAGCACATATTTGTAATGATAGAATCTGCTTTATAAATGATTTTACGGTAACTAGGGATATAAATGAAGAAATTATCCTAGGGATACCCTTTATAACTCAGATTAAACCATATCATGATAATTTAGACGCTATTTGTACCACAATATTAGGAAATGAAATCAAATTCCCTTATCTTAATTCTATCTCCAAAGAAGAAAGNTGAATTAAAATCTCTAAAAGATGAAATAAAATTGGTTAAGCTTAGACTTGACAAAATAGAAATGGAAAATCTTACTAAAGAAGTATTACAAGCAGCAAATAAGAAAGAAACAATTGGTGAATACTTCACAGAAGATGATAATTCAAAAAATGATGAAGAATCAATTAGTGGTACAGCTGTGGCAAAATTTACTAAAGTACAAACCCATAGTAATCATATTCCTATTACTTTAAAGGTAAAAGACATTACGATAAATAAATTAGCATTATTAGATTCAGGTGTAGATAGAAACTGCATAATGGAAGGAATAATACCAACCAAGTATTTTGAAAAAAGTACTACAAAATTATATTCAGCCAGAGGAGAAAAATTAAAGATAGATTATAAACTATCAAAAGCCCATATTTATAATGATGGAATCTGCTTTATAAATGATTTTGTGGTAACTAGGGATATAAATGAAGAAATTATCCTAGGGATACCCTTTATAACTCAGATTAAAACATATCATGATAATTTAGAAGCTATTTGTACCACAATATTAGGAAATGAAATCAAATTCCCTTATCTTAATTCTATCTCCAAAGAAGAAAGTGATTTCCTAAAATCAAAAACTATTTTTAAATAAACCTGCTTTCAAATTAGGTAAACTATTTAAAAAATGATATAAAGGTTCAAAAAATTGAACAAAAATTAAAAACCCCGGGAATGGAGGAAAAGATTAAACATTTCCATGAAAAAATTGAACTTGAAGTTTGTTCAGAATTACCCAATGCCTTCTGGGAAAGTAAAATGCATGTAGTCGAACTTCCTTATATAAATGAATTCACTGAACAAGCCATACTGTCACGACCCAAAATCCCATTAGTCGTGATGGCACCTAACCCAACCCGTTAGGTAAGCCAATTTCCAACTATCCAATTCCAATGAAATTAATTAAAAGAAAATATCTAAAACCGATACATCTCTCCAAGAACTGGTAGAACAAATCATGAGCTTCTAAGAATAGAGTATACAAAGCGGAAATGAAATAAATACATAGTCTGTTTGAATAATACATAAATAGAGCTTTTGTAAATCTAAGGCTACCCTAAACAAGAGGCAGCTACAACAAGAACGCAGGTACATCTTCAAATCCCGCAACCATCGAGCACAGCAACAACAACAGCCAACATCTGCACGCAATGTACAAAGGTGTAGTATCAGTACAACCGACCTCATGTACTGAGTAAGTAACAAACCTAGCCGTAGGTTGAAAGTAGTGACGAGCTTCTACCAAGGTCGGGTCCACAACCAATAGTACACAAAAATATAAAGCAAATAATACCAGAAGTAACTCAGAGATAAAAATGCTCAGCCAAATCATAATTTCAAAAAAAATAGTTCTTCCTTTCAAATACATCAATGAAACCCAAATCGTTTGTCGGAGTTCCCAAAAATATGAATAGTTTGAAAACAATACATTTCTCCCAAAATCTTGTCAATAATAAATAAGATGTTTCATTTTCCTTCCGGATAACTCGTGTAAAAAAAATGCATCACTATGCCCATTTGTCAAAAATGTGTGAGAAATCATGAATGATGTGATGTTGTACAGCATGGGAAAAAATACATCTCTATGCATGTATGTCATGTGTGCATGCCAATGCGATGCAATTTAGTGATAAAATCATAAATAGCCCCTCGGGCAGAACATCACTCATATACAGCCCCTCGGGCAAACCTCACAATCACTCGTGCCACTCGGGTATTCCTCACAATCACTCTTGTCACTCGGGCATACCTCACAATCACTCATGCCTCTCCGTCACTCAGCACTCGGCACTCGCACTCAGTAGGTACCTGGGCTCACTGGGGGTATGTACAGACTCCGGAGGGGATCCTTCATCCCAAGCACTATAATCTGCACGGACAACTCACGCGCGATAATAATAAAGTATGCTGCAGGCGGGCTGCCCTGATCCACATTTATCCTCACAATCAGGCCCTCGGCCGATATCAAACATGCTGCGACGTGCAGCCCGATCCCATAAATATGCAATATTCTGCGGTGTGCAGCCCGATCCCATAAATATCCTCACAAATCAGGCCCTTGGCCTCACTCAGTCATAAACCTCTCAAGCCACTCGGGTATTTCAGTAAAACAGGGCATTCGGCCCAAAACATTTATATGCATAAAAAATAGAGTCATAAAACTGAGTTATGATATGCAATGAAATAAATATGACTTAATATGACTTTTCAATTTAACACAATAATTCACAGCAACATGACCTCTGTGGGTACCAATAATACTGGCACATAACCTCAACATGATTTGTAATATGCTTTTTAGCTCAATTTCCTTAACACATAAACCACATGGAAAATACAGAGGTTATTTAACTATAAAATTCCATATAAATAATTATGTCACAATTTCTATAGTGCGCGCCCACAAGCCCGTCACCTAGCATGCGCGTCACCTCCTAACAATTCACAAAATACATATATTCAGGGTTCATACCCTCAACTCTAAGATTAGAAGAGTTACTTACCTCAATACAAGCAAACTCTTTATTCCAATAAACCTTTTCCTAGTGATTCGGCCTCCGAACGCCTCGAATCTTAGTCAAAATAATTCGATACAATCAACACGAGGTATAGGAATCAATTCCATATGAAAATGCTAATTTTTCATAAAAATCCGAAATGTAGTTAAAAAATTTCCCGTGGGGCCCATGTATCAGAAACCAACAAAATTACAAAATTCGAACACCCGTTCCGATATGAGTCCAACCATTCAAAAATTATCAAATTCCGACATCGGATTGACCTTCAAATCTTCATTTTATATTTTTGGAAGATATTATAAAAATCTGATTTTTCTTCCATAAATTCACGGATTCATGAGGTAAATGAATATGGAATCATGAAATATAATCAATATAGGATAAGGAACACTTACCCCAATGCTTTCCCATGAAAATCGCCCAAAAATCGCGTACACCGAGCTCCATAAACTAAAAAATGAGTAAAAATGGCAAGAACCCCGTTTTATAGCCCCTATGCAGTTTCGGGCGTCACAGGTAGTGTGGGGCGCTGCCTGCGGTACAGTTTCCAGCATCCCAAAATTCCCAGCGCTAGGGCTAGCGCCCCACGCTACCGTGAGCGCTCGCGGAGACGGAACAATCGTTCCAGACATGGAAATAGACATAACTCTCTCATACGATGTCTGAATCCAATGATTTTCTTTGCTATGGCTACGTAATTTCAATACGGATCTAATACTTTAATCAAAACTGAATTTGGAGCTCAGTTGCTTAATGTGATACCACATATTCTTGAAGAATCGACATCGAGCATTCTAGATTCGATGCCGAAACATAGCAAGTCAATCCGGAATTAACTCAAATTTTGTGTACAAGTTATAAATGGCATAACAAAGCTATTCCAATTTCAAAAATATGATTCCGACCTCGATATCAAAAGGTCAAACCCCGGGCAACCTTCCTAAAAGATTCAACTTTCAACATTTCAAGCCTAATTCCACTACGGACCTCCAAATAATTTTTCGGACACGCTGCTAAGTCCAAAATCACCATACGGAGCTATTGGAATCATCAGAATTAAATTCTGAGGTCGTTTACACATAAGTCGACATCCGATCACAATTTTAACTTAAGCTTTAAACCTTGGAACTAAGTGTTCCAATACATTCCAAAACCTTACCAGACCCGAACCAATTGCCCCAGCAAGTCACACAACAGCTGTAAAGCCCAATTTGAGCAGTAAATGGGGAAACGGGGTTGTAATAATCAGAACGACTGGTCGGGTCGTTACATTCTCCCCCACTTAAATATACGTTCATCCTCGAACGTGCCAAGAGTTGTTTCCAAGCCATCAAATCACTATTTCACCTTACCACGCACATACCCGGGGGTGAACCCACGTCACCCTATTCCATATAGGCTTGACAAAACAATCCAACTGAATTCATTAATTTAACTCTAACCCATAAACCTTGGAATTTAATTTCCAACCTTTAGAATTTCTTTCAAGACACGAATCTTACATTTATACCCTTTATGAGTTTGAACAAGTTGTATCAAGCCATAACTATCATCACAGATATAATCAACCAACATATCACACAACTCGCTTGCTCGTAGCACCATTCCCGATCGCAGTGACTACTCCAAAACCAATTGCATACTAGTATTAAACCCATATCGAACCAAACCTCATCCCAAAACCTTCGTACACTGTTGATAATAAAAGAAACACGGGAAATAAACAAGTCACAGAGCTCTCTCGCCCAACCAGAACCATAATCGTTATTTTGAGACGACTTTCAATATTATCCTCCCTAACATACCGTAATCAAACATGATATTACCCATTCGAGGTCCAATGACCTTATATTACTAAACACAACTATTTCCACAGACGTGCCGCACCAATATAACTCAGAGCCACAACCCATGCCATTTGTGCACCAATACTCAACAATTCAAATGTACTCAATCATGAAAAATGACTCAAATGAGAGAACTGCCCTGCAATATTAATAACTACTGCCACAACAAAATGCTGAAAATTCATCATACACCGTATAACCATCACCCGATTCTAACACAAGGTTCATACCTTAACATAGCTCCGCTGCAATGTGTGTCCCCATCCAAACGTTGGTCCATATACTATACCNNNCGATTCTAACACGAGATTCATGTTATATACTTCGAGCCACCCTGCTCCGAAATAATAATGACGGAGAGGCAAATGACAAAAATACCACCCAAAACCTGAAAGGACATAAACATTATGCTATCGATCATGCAATACCCAAGTACTCATCATACTCAAATTCTGCTATAAAGCTCAAATAGAACTGCACCATCTGTGCACATAACCAATGAATCACAGCTCCTCGTAGCATAAAGGAGTAACTCATAGATCATTGAGAACACGAATAAGTTCAACATCAACCGAATGACACATCCCTCAATAATAGCAGTATGAAGCCAACCATTCCGGCTCGGTGTAGAATACACATCTTAATTGGGCCTACCAATGGACCGCCAAATCAACTCGGGCTACCCACAAATAGATAAAAGTTCTTCCAAAACTCCATAATGACTGAATCATAACACATTCTATCATCTGGCTAGCTCTGGCCACCACTTCACAATCCATAACCATGAAACAATCCGCTTTTGAGAACTCCCAATCTCCAAATCCATAGAACACGCGAATCACCATATTTGATTCCATCTCCACCGCTCGAATGTGTTATACCTCTCTAATACAAGATCATCCCACGAGAAATACTTTAAAAAATTCTTCCGTGCCACTTGTCAAAATTTGAATATCAGCATTTTATAAATAGTGTGAGTACCGCAATACAAATTTATACATCCGTAAGTCAAAATACAGTGCGCCTTCTGAAGTCTGCCCCCTTCTCATACAACACCAAGTAGTAATAGTATTCATCTAGACATCGAAAATTGTTCATGCCTTTAAGAATTTATGACCTCCCTTTCAAGGCTAAACCGTGACCTTGCACACGCCAACCTTAATCCCACACAACTCACCGCATCTATTATGCCATCATGTGACAAGCACAAGAATCCCATTATCAANATTTTAGTTAGAAACCTTCTTTCCAGGAGGAAATCATAATACATAACACGTTCTCTACACCGGTTGAAACCATCAAGAATTCTTTGGAATCCATTTGCACAACCAAGCCACCAGGACTGAATCTCTCCAACTCATCCAAGCCACGCAGGTCGCCAAGTCCAGGCGTATTGCCACAAAGCATCTGTAGAAAACCCCCCACATTATAAGCAACCAAAGAACCGATCATATCCATTACCATACTGATCCAACCTACTACCTAATTGTCCTATTTTCTCCGAGTCCCTTCCAAATTTGTCTTTAGATTGATACTTCTTCTTGCTAAAATACCATGATCTTTAACCACAACTCACCCTACAAACCTTATCAAAGAACCATAACGCCAAACGGCCCATAAGCAACTATATTCTTCTTAAGCACCTTCAAAAATACCACAACTATAACACTCACTTTGAAAATACCTTATGTGAATTTGAAATTGTTCTTATTACCTTCCTTATACAAAAATGTAGAATACTTAGTCATATAGAATTTCCACAAGTCCAGGTACCATCAAACGTAAATCTCGGATTTACATAAGTCCGAAAACATTCTCAATTGCTATATATAATTCTCAACCAACTGAAAGTTTTCTCGGGAGTCACCCACTTTGCTCAAATCTAATTGCACCGCCCAAATGGGACAAAAGACACGTGCTCCATTAGCACCACAACACTCAAAGAAGTAACTCTACTTTAACACCACATATCAAATTCATACTCCATGCGCACTACGTCATTCACCAATAACAACTCACTCATCCAATGAATTATATATACTCATACATGTAATATAATCCTTAACCAGAAATTTCTTTATTTGAGTCTTCCTCGATCTCAACTTCTGCAAGTCATAGCTAACCCACAAGTATGCCGCAGACCAAAATTAAACTTTAACACCTAACCATGAAATAAAATTGTCAATAGTAGACTCCCCCACTTGGCTCAAAGCCATAGATTAAAACATTCCATAACTCACAATACTAATACTCTCTTACTGCCATAATGCCACAGTCAGTCCAACGAAACTTCTTCCCAAGTTCATACAATGCCAACCATAAAAATACCTCAATCATCCGCTAAGCTCGTATTCATCCTCTTAACACATAAGTCAACTTTCTCAACCAGATTCAGATTCAAATCTCCACTCATACACACCGTCGTTAGAAAAATAAACTCTTTACTCACATCATAAGGAATACTCCTATGTAGATTACTCCGCAGGGGGATAATCCACCTGCTTAGCCTCAATCTGGTATCTTGTTATACCCTTTCGCATTCACAATTACTACGCAATCACTTAGTCTATCTGAGTCCAAACTCATTAACCAGACGTGAGAATTTAGTTTTACCCCAAAATCTAACAATGTGAAAGATCCTTCAAAACATTCATACTGAAGACTGTACGCCACATCAATTGGAAAATGAAGCACCCAATGGACTTTGCTTTACATTTCAAGGAAACACTTCTCGTCATATTCAAATCATCTTAACAGATCCCGCATCTACATCATACTCATCACAAAGCCATTGAGCCACAACTTCCACTCATAGGGATATCACCAGACATATGAGTCCAAATGTACAGGTTATAACTGAAGCTACCGAGATCAAGTTGTAGTCTAACCATGGCCTCAAGTACTCCAGATAGGCCCATCAGCAAAACACAGAATACACACCTTGAACCTTATTCAAAGAATCACAAGCCGACGATGCACAGCTGATACCGAGCACTCATGTGCGCATACGAATACGTGGAAGGAATTCAAAGAGTTATATTTCACGCTGAATCAATTACGCACGATAAGGAAAGAAAGTTAGGAAATTATCCTAAATGCCTTGTAGCCTCTCGAAGATAAGTGTGGACGTCATCATACCGATCCGCAAGACTATACTAGACACTTGCTCATGACTTGTAGAACCTATGAACCTAGAGCTCTAATAACACCTTGTCATGACCCAAAATACCCACTAGTCGTGATGGCATCTAACCCAACCCGTTAGGTAAGCCAATTTCCAACTATCCAATTCCAATGAAATTAATTAAAAGAAAATATCTAAAACCGATACATCTCCCCAAGAACTGGTAGTACAAATCATGAGCTTCTAAGAATAGAGTATAC
>AWOL01S0038057.1:0-22414 GCA_000715115.1 Nicotiana otophora
TACAACATCACATCATTCATGATTTCTCACATATTTTTGACATATGGGCATAGTGATGCATTTATTTTTACACGGTTTATCCGAAAGGAAAATGAAACATCTTATTTATTATTGACAAGATTTTGGGAGAAATTTATTGTTTTCAAACTATTTATATTATTNGGAGTCTGTACACACCCCCAGTGAGCGCAGGTACCTACTGAGTGCGAGTGCCGAGTGCTGAGTGACTGGGAGGCATGAGTGATTGTGAGGTATGCCCGAGTGGCAAGAGTGATTGTGAGGTATGCCCGAGTGGCACGCGTGACTGTAAGGTTGCCCGAGGGGCTGTATATGAGTGATGTTCTGCCCGAGGGGCTATTTATGATTTTATCACTGAATTGTATTGCATTGGCATGCACACATGACATACAAGCATAGAGATGTATTTTTTCTCATGTTGTACAACATCACATCATTCATGATTTCTCACATATTTTTGACATATGGGCATAGTGATGCATTTATTTTTACACGGTTTATCCGAAAGGAAAATGAAACATCTTATTTATTATTGACAAGATTTTGGGAGAAATTTATTGTTTTCAAACTATTTATATTATTAGAAACTTCGGCAAATGATTTGGGTTTTCACTGAGATATTTGGAAGGAAGAACTATAATTTTTGAAATCATTATTTGGCTGAGTATTTTATCCCTGAGTTATTTATGGTATTATTTACTTTATGTTGTTATGGATTGTTGTGGACTATTGGTTTTGGACCCGACTTAGTGGAAGCTTATCACTACTTTCAACCTACGGCTAGGTTTGTTACTTACTCAGTACATGGGGTCGTTTGTACCGATACTACACTTCTACACATTGCGTGCAGATGTTGGCTGCTGTTGTTGTTGTGCTCGATGGTTGCGGGACTTAAAGATGTACCTGCGTTCCTGTTTTAGCTGCCTTTTATTCAGGGTAGCCTTAGATTTATAAAAGCTTTGTTTATGTATTATTCAAACAGACTATAGATTTATTTCATTTCCGCTTTGTATACTCTATTCTTAGAAACTCATGCTTTGTACTACCAGTTCTTGGGGGATGTATAAGATTAAGATGTTTATTTACTTAAATTACTTTAAATAATTGTTATTGGAATTGGATATTTGAAAGTTGGCTTACCTAGCGGGTTGGGTTAGGTGCCATCACGACTAGTTGGATTTTGGGTCGTGACAGGTTTTTAACTAGCACTTTGAGGTAAGTAATTCCTACCAAATATGAGTCAAATACATAGCTTATGGGTAGGTTATAACATGTAAATTAGTGAAAATCATGGGTTTAGGTGAAAACCTAAGTTTTTATAAAACTATGAGATTTAAACATGAAATTCGTTATGGAATCTAGTAAAAATCATATATTTAGGTTTATGAGGTTATGGGTAACAACTCTCTTCGAATATTTTTAGAATCCGGGCATGTGGGTTGGGTAACCTCTTTAATAGTTGGAATAAAAACTTTTGAGCATGTATTGATTAGTTTATATACTATTTGATTAGTTTTGGGTTTATTCGGCACCGAGTTGAGGGTGTGAGAACATTCTTGAACCGTGAAGTAGGCCTTGAGATGGGTAAGTCTCTTTTCTAACCTTGTAAGAGGGAATTAACCCCATAGATGAACTTAATCAATATGTATCTCTATTTGTGGGGGCTACGTATGCACGAAGTGACGAGAGTCCGTGCGTAGCTACTATTCATGCTTATGTCCGGGTAGATTTAGGTTTACACCATGTTTTGTTAATATTGTTGCTTGCTTATGCTTAATAATTGTTTGGATTAAAGCGGAGGTTGAGAATTTCAATATTTTAAGGGTTCCTGGTTGATTTTCTTACTTTGAAAAGAATTGAGAGGCATTATGAAAACTTGAGAAAAATCTATGTTCAACCGCTTCGCAAGTATATTCCGCGAGCGGGGTAAATTACCACTACACTCATGGCAGTGAACCATTCGCCGCAGCAGGTTAATTAATGTATCTATGGTTCGGGTTGTTCGACCCTCGGCAGTGCACAGTATATTTATATGTATATTTGGATCGGGTCGTATGTCCTCGGCTTGAAAGGTGAAAGGTTTTGATGAGAGAAATGACTTGGTTCTTACTTGAAATGAAAGGATTGTTTACTTATTTTCCTGCTCTGAGTTCTATTCTCATTTATATATCATATTTAATTAGAACTTCATGTTATTATATTTTTTTGCCCATAGTAAGTGTCGAAGTCGACCCCTCGTCACTACTTCTTCGAGGTTAGACTAGATACTTACTGGGTACATGTTGTTTATGTACGCACGCTACACTTCTGCATGATGTGCATGATCTAAGGCAGGTGCATCTGGTTATCAGTCCGGCGCGCACGCTTGACTTCTGGTTCGAGACCACACGGTGATCTGCCCTTCCGAGCCGTTCAGCAGCAGCCGGAGTCTCTCTTTTGATTATTTTCTGTCTATTATATTTCAGACAGTAGAGTAGAAATCTTTGTATATTCTACTAGTAGCCCACATACTTGTAACACCAGATCTTGGCACACACTAGTAGACTTGTGATTTTGGTTTTATTTCTATGGTCATAAATACATTTAGTTGTTTTCTTTTTACTAAATTTGAATCGGTTTCTTACTAAATCTATTAAATTAGGAAAGTTATTTACTTGGAGGAACTTATTAAAATGAAAAATCACTAGATTGTTCACTGTTGACTTGTCTAGCAATGGTGTTGGGCGCCATCATGGCCTAAAATGGAATTGGGTCGTGACATCGCAGGTGCGCTCCACTAATCCACTTATGTGATCAACGTTGCCCAGCTTCATTCCCATCAATTCTGCAACAATAATCTCGTATCTGCGAGGTAGCTTGTGCGATCAATTTCTTGCAGAAACGATTGCATCAGTTGCTGCCCAGAACAGCAGAATTCCAGCAGTTTTCTTCAAGTTCAAATTGATCCGTTAACCATCCGGAATCCACCTGAAGCCCTCGAGACTTTAACCAAATATACCAACATGTCCCAAAATACAATACAAACTTAGTCAAGGCTTAAAACCACGTCAAACAATGCCAAAATTACGAACCGCGCATCGAATCGAATTATGAGTTTCCAAATCTTCCAACTTTTATTTTCTGCGCTGAAATGTATCAAATCAATCCGGAATGACTTTAAATATTGCACACAAGTCATAAATGATATAAAGAAGATATTACAATTTTTAGAATCAAATTTTGACCTCGTTATCAAAAATTCAACCTTCGGTCGAACTTTTCAAAATCTTCTATTTTTTCAACTTTCGCCAAAATGCGTCGAATTGTCCTACGAATTTCCAAATCCAAATCCAGAAACACGCCTAAGTCTGAAATCACCATAAGAATCTATTGACATTATCTAAATTCTATTCCAAAGTCGTTTGCTCAAAAGTCAAACTCCAGTCAACTCTTTTGCTATGTGATTTAATGTGTAGGACTTGTTTGTCTATTTGCTATGTGATTTAATGTGTAGGTACAACATATATGTAAGGTTACGAGTACTTATACATTGTGGTTGAGTCAAATCATGCGGGAGGAATTTGTTCATTGTGAATAATTGCTTATTTAATTAAGATATTTCTGCTTAAGTTTATTATTGATTATTTGATCATTATTCATGAAATTATTATTGATTTAATTATTGTTTAATATTATGGAAAAGTGTAAAAGCACGAAGGGTGATGTCGTGCCATTTATATTATTTATATTACCCTTATCAAGGTGAGAAAGAGTGTAAAAGCACGAATGGTATTGTCGTGCCATTTTCAAAGAGTGTAAAAGCACGAAGGGTGATGCCGTGACAGTTTCACATTATTATTTATTGAATTATGAAGTGAGGAAGAGATTTAAAGCACGAAGGATGATGTCATGCCAATCTTATCATTTATTTATCAATACATGGCAAGAAAGAGAGCTAAAGCACGAACGGTGATGTCATGCCAATCTTATTATTTATTTATCAATTTATGGGAAGAATGAGAGTAAGAGCACGAAAGGTGGTGCCGTGCCATTTTCATATTATCAGCTGCTCATTTTATTGTTGATGAATTAATTGGCTACTACATGACATTTCTCCTGCTGAAATTATTATGTCATTCCCCTTCGCTTGTTCCCTCTCAATTAATAAATTGTTATTTATTGTGTTATTGTTGCTTCGTATTTGTATATTCTTGTACATGTTGTTTACGTACGTGTCTTGTCACTGCCACATCACTACTTCTTTAAGGTTAGGCTCGACACTTACAGAGTACATGGGGTCGGTTGTACTCATACTACTTTTTGTACTTCTTGTACAGAATTTGGAGTTGGTCCCAGCGACGTACCATAGACTTGCTCGGATTCAGCTACCCAGAGGAGACTTGAGGTATAATTGCACAACGTCCGCAAGTTTTGAAGTCCCTTTATGCTTTATCTTAGCTTTGTATTATCTTTCAAACAGTTTGAATTTTATTCAGACCCTTTATTTTTATTATTCTAGTAGCTCGTTCGCTTGTGACACCAGATTCGGGGATGTATTTTGATGAATTGGTAGTTATGGTCTTCCGTACTTTATTTCAGTAATCGACTTCCGTTTAATTTAATTTGTTTAAAAAATGGTTAAGATTATTCTAACATTGGCTTAACTAGCAAGTGAAATGTTAGGAGCCATCACGGTCCCGAATGTGGGAATTTCGGGTCATGACAAGTTGGTATCAGAGAACTAGGTTACTTAGGTCTCACGAGTCACAAGCAAGCTTAGTAGAGTCTGAATGATCGGTACAGAGACGTTTGTACTTATCTTTCAGAGGCTATGAAATTTAAGAACAATATCACTTCTTTCTTATTCTGTCATGCGATTTTATTCTATCATCGATGATTTAACCATTCTATTCTTATTCTCACGCAGATGGTGAGAACACGTAATAC
This sequence comes from Nicotiana otophora, assembly GCA_000715115.1. Lineage (NCBI taxonomy): Eukaryota > Viridiplantae > Streptophyta > Magnoliopsida > Solanales > Solanaceae > Nicotiana > Nicotiana otophora. Next base: position 4,945 of record AWOL01S0038057.1, read on the forward strand.
ATCTACCGATGGACAGGGACCAGATCCCCCGATGGCAACTATGATCAGGGGTAGAGGCCGAGGTCGCGCTAGAGGCCGAGGTCGCGCTAGAGGCCGAGGTAGAGGCAGGGGTAGAGCTCAGTCTAGAGCTCGAGTAGCAACACATGTTGTAGAACTTCAGGTGGATTTGGGAGCGGAGGTTCCAGTTCGGACTATATTTGTTGGACCAGTTCAGGTCCTAGAAGGATTCATAGCTACTCTAGTGCTTCAGGACGCTCTAGTCCATTTGGTGAGTCTTATGGAGGGCGTGGCCTAGAATGGTACATTTCCAGTTGCACCAGACGTCTCACAAGCTGGGTGAGGAGCAGAGACTCCTACTACTCCTACTCTGGAGCAGATGGATCCCTAGTATCAGGCACCAGCAGCCCCGCCAGTTGGGGTAGTTCAGCCAGTTGTTGTGGCACAGGTCGGTGATAGGCCTGCCATGTCTTCTGAGGCTTTATTGAGGTTTGACAAGTTTACTAAGCTCTTTTCAGTTCACTTCAGTGGTACCCCTTATGAGGACCCACAGTATTATCTTGACTGCTGCCATGAGGTGTTGCGGAACATGGGTATAGTTGATACCAATAGGGTCGATTTTGTTGTATTTCAAATGACGGGTTCCACCAAGAGGTGGTTAAGAGATTATATGTTGACCAGACCAGATGCGTCACCTACATTGACTTGGGAGCAGTTCTCACGGCTATTTCTAGAGAATTCCCTCCCTATCACATTGAGAGAGGATTATCGCAGGCAATTTGAACATCTCCAGCAAGGCAGTATGAATGTTACTCAGTACGAGACCCATTTTGTAGATCTAGCCCGTCATGTTCGCCTTTTACTTCCTACTGAGGGAGAGAGAGTGAGGAGGTTTATCGATGGACTCACTCACCCTATCAGGCTTTAGATGTCCAAGGAGACCGGAAGTGAGATTCCCTTTTAGGTGCCTGCTAATGTTGCTAGGAGGATCGAGATGGTTCTTACATAGGAGAGAGGGCAGGGGTCTGATAAGAGGCCTCGTCAGTTCGGTGGGTTTAGCGGTGCCTCATCTGGAGGCAGGGGTAATTTTGGTAGTGGTCATCCTCCCAGGCTATTTCATTCAACGCTCCACAGTGCTTCAGGTGGTCATAGCCCTTATGTGTCTTATTCTGACCAGCTAGCCTACAGTGCACCACCAGCTCCTATTAGTGTACCTCGGATCCAGAGTTTTCAGGGTGGTTACTCAGGTCGACAGGGTCATCAGTCATAGCATCCGAGGTCCTACTATACTTGTGGTGATCTGAGGCATATTGCTAGATTTTGCTCTCTGGCATTGGGCAGCTCGCAGCGGTAAGATTCTCGTGCCATGGTCCTGGCACCGGTTGCTTCACCGCCCACTTAGCCAGCTAGAGGTAGGGTTCAGGAAGCTATAGGTGGAGGTCAGGTCATTAGAGGTGGAAGTCAGGCCGTTAGAGATGGAGGCCAGCCAGTTAGAGGTCGTGCAAGAGATGTAGCTCCGACTGTTTGGGACCAGCCCGGATTTTATGCTTTTTCACCTAGGCCTGAGGCCGAATCATCCGATGATGTGATCACAGGTATTGTTCCAGTTTTCCATAGAGATGCTTCAGTTCTATTTGATCCAGGATCTACTTATTCCTATGTGTCCTCCTATTTTGCTTCATATATGGTTGTGGCTTGTGATTCTGAGTGTTTCTGTGTGTGTGTCCCCGCCGGTGGGAGATTCTATTGTGGTATATCATGTCTATCATTTTTGTATGGTTACTATTGGGAGTCTTGAGACTATGGTGGATCTTTTACTTCTTGATATGGTAGATTTTGATGTCATCTTGGGTATGGATTGGTTGTCACCTTATCATGCTATATTGGATTGTCACGCCAAAACGGTGACCTTAGCCATGCCAGTATTGCCTCAATTAGAGTGGAAAGGGATTCCTGGCCATTCTACCAGTAGGGTTATCTCTTATGTGAAGGCTCGACGTATGGTCGAGAAGGGTTGTCTAGCTTATTTGGCTCATATTCGCGATTCTAGTGCGGATGTTCCTTCTATGGAATCAGTCCCAGTTGTCCGTGAGTTTCCAGATATATTTCCTGTAGATTTGTCGGGGATGCCATCCGACGTAGATATTAACTTCTGTATTGATTTGGCTCCGGGCACCCAGCCCATTTCTATTCAACCATACCGTATGGCCCTGCCAGAGCTAAAGGAATTGAAGGAGCAGTTACAAGACTTGCTTGATCAGGGATTCATTAGACCTAGTGTCTCGGCCTGGGGTGCACCAGTGTTATTTGTAAAGAAGAAAGATGGTTCAATGCAGATGTGTATCGATTATCGGCAGTTGAACAAGGCTACTATCAAGAACAAGTATTCGTTGCCAAGAATTGATGACTTATTCAATCAGCTTCAGGGTGCCAAGGTATTTTCAAAGATAGATTTGAGGTTTGGTTACTATCAGCTGAAGATTAGTGCATCTGATGTCCCTAAGACAACTTTTCGGACTCGATATAGGCATTACGAATTCCTAGTGATGTCATTTGGGCTAACAAATTCCCCAGCAACATTTATGGATTTGATGAACCGCGTATTCAAACCCTATTTGGATTCTTTTGTGGTTGTATTCATTGATGATATCTTGATTTACTCCAGCAGTCGAGAGGAGCATGAGCAACATCTTCGAATTGTGCTTCAAACTTTGAAAAATAATCAATTATATGCCAAATTTTCAAAATGCGAATTTTGGTTAGACTCAGTTGCCTTTTTGGGGCATGTTGTATAGGCAGAAGGCATAAAAGTGGATCCTAAGAAGATTGAGGCAGTTCAGAATTGGCCTAGACCTACTTCAGCTACAAAGATCTGGAGTTTCCTGGGTTTGGCTGGGTATTATCGTCGGTTTGTGGAGGGGTTTTCATTTATAGCATATCCATGGACCAAATTGACCCAGAAGGGTGCCCCATTCAGATGGTCAGACGAGTGTGAGTTGAACTTTCAGAAGCTCAAGACCGTTTTGGCTACAGCGCCAGTGCTGGTATTACCCACAAGTTCAGGATCTTATACTGTGTATTATGATGCATCTCGCATTGAGCTTGGTGCAGTATTGATGCAAGATGGCAGGGTGATTGCATATGTGTCGCGGCAGTTGAAAGTTCAAGAGAAGAATTATCGTGTTCATGACTTAGAATTGGCTGTCATTGTTCATGCACTGAACATTTAGAGGCATTACCTTTACGGTGTCTTGTGTGGGGTATTTACCGATCATCGTAGTCTACAGTAATTGTTCAAACAAAAAGATCTCAATTTGAGGCAGAGAAGATGGTTGGAGCTGTTGAAAGACTATGATATCACCATTTTGTATCACCCTGGAAAGGCTAATGTGGTGGCCGATGCTTTGAGTAGAAACGTTGTGAGTATGGGCAGTCTTGCATATATTCCGGTTGGTGAAAGACCGTTAGCTGCAGATATTCAAACTTTGGCTAATCAGTTCACGAGGTTAGATGTTTGAGAGCCCATTTGGGTTCTAGCTCGCACAGTCGCTCGGTCTTCCTTGTATGAATGTATCAGAGAGCGACAGTATGATGATCCTCATTGGATTGTCCTTAAGGACACGGTACAGCACGGTGGTTCCAAACAGGTTGTTGTGGGGGAAGATGGAGTTCTGCAGATGCAGGGTCGTATTTGTGTGCCTAATGTGGATGGGATTCATGAATTAATTTTGGAAGAGGCCCACAGTTTCCGGTATTCTATTCATCCAGGTGCCGCCAAAATATATCAATATTTGTGGCAACATTATTGGTGGAGGAGAATGAAGAAGGATATAGTTGCATATGTAGCTCGGTGTCTAAATTATCAGTAAGTCAAGTATGAGCATTAGAGACCTGGTGGTTTGCTTCAGAAGTTAGAAATTCCTGAGTGGAAGTGGGAGCGTATCACTATGAATTTTGTTGTTGGGCTTCCACGGACTCAGAGAAAGTTCGACGCAGTATGGGTCATTATGTATAGGTTTACCAAGTGAGCACATTTCATTCCAGTTGCAGTTACCTATTCTTCAGACCGGTTAGCAGATATTTACATCCGCGAGATTGTCCGCCTTAATGGTATGCCCGTGTCTATCATTTCTGATCTAGGTACGCAGTTTACCTCGCACTTCTGAAGGGTTTTACAACGTGTAGGCACGTGGGTTGAGTTGAGTACAACATTTCATCCACAGACAGACGGACAGTCAGAGCGCACTACTCAGATATTGGAAGATAATTTTTGCGCTTGTGTTATAGACTTTGGAGGTTCTTGGGATCAGTTCTTGCCACTTGCGGAGTTTGCCTATAATAACAGCTACCAGTTGAGAATTCAGATGGCTCCATATGAAGCATTATACGAGAGGCGGTGTCGTTCTCCAGTTGGCTGGTTTGAACTGGGAGAGGCTCAGTTGTTGGGTACCGATTTGTTACAGGATGCCTTGGATAAGGTCAAGATTATTCAGGATCGACTCCGCACAGCTCTGTCTAGGCAAAAGGGTTATGCCGACTGTAAAGTTCGTGATGTTGCATTCATGGTTAGAGAAAGAGTATTGCTCCGGGTATCACCTATGAAGGGAGTAATGAGGTTCGGAAAGAAGGGCAAATTGAGCCCTAGGTATACAGGACCCTTTGAAATTCTTGAAAGGGTAGGTGAAATAGCCTACAGACTTGTACTACTGCCTAGTTTATCAGCAGTTCATCCGGTGTTCCATATATCTATGCTCTGGAAATATCATGGTGATCCGTCCCATGTCTTAGATTTCAGCTCAGTCCAATTGGACAAGGATTTGACTTATGAAGAGAAGCCGGTAGCTATTCTAGCCCGGCATGTCCGACAGTTGAGGTCTAAGAGTTATCCATCAATTCGAGTGCAATGGAGAGGTCAGCCTGTTGAAGCATCTACCTGGGTTTCCTAGTCGGACATGCAGAGTAGATATCCATACCTTTTCACCAGCCCAGGTACTTTTTCTAATTCAGTTCGAGGACGAATGTTTGTTTTAGAGGTGGAGAATGTGATGACCCGAAAGGTTATATTTAAATTTAATATTAATTTTTATATTCTGAGACCTCAAATAGCACCATTCAATTTTTCTCGACTTGCATGCACAGTCCGTATAATTTTTCGAGAATCTTTTATGTGAAAATTGATTAAAAATGTGAATTTGTACTTTAAAACTTACTTAAGTTGACTTCGGTCAACATCTTAAGCAAATAGACCCGGATAAGGTTTTTGACAATCATGGTGGGTCTGTATGGTGATTTTGGACTTAGGAGCGTATCCGAAAACTTATTTGTAGGTCCGTAGTTAAATTAGGCTTGAAATGGCTAAAATAAAAATTAAAGCTTGGAAGTTTGACCGGAGAGTTGACTTTTTGATATCGGGGTCAAAATCCGATTCTGAAAATTTGAATAGGTCCATTATGTCATTTATGACTTGTGTGCAAAATTTGAGGTCAATCGGACTTGATTTGATAGGTTTCGGCATCGAATATAGAAGTTGAAACTTTTTAAGTTCCTTAAGCTTGAATTGGGGTATGATTCATGGTTTTAGCATTGTTTGATGTGATTTGAGGCTTCGACTAAGTTCGTATGATGTTTTAGGACTTGTTGGTATATTTGGTTGAGGTCTCGGGTGCCTCGGGTGAGTTTCGGATGGTTAATGGATAAATTTTTGGACTTGGTATTTTGCTGAAGTTTTCTGGTGTAGAGGTTTGGTTTTCTTCTTCGCGATCGCGTGAGAAGGTCTGCGGTCGCGTAGGCTTAAATGGGTAGTGGAGATTTATTCTCTACGTGATCGCCTGTAGGGAACCGCAATCGCGTAGCTTAAGGAAACTGTGCATCGCGAACGCGTGGGCTAGGCTGCGTTCGCGAAGAGGAAAATGAGGCAACTGGGCATCACGCATTTGTACTTCGCGATCGCGTGGGAGGAGCCGCGATCGCGTATGTTGGAAGAAGTAGAAGTCCGCGTTCACATGGAGGCCTCCGCATTCGCATAGGCCATTTTTGGGCAGAAATTATTCTGTTCTTCGCGATCACGGGACTTAGTCCGCGATCGCATAGAAGAAATCACTAGGCAGAAAGTTTAAGTTCTGAAAATGGGACTTCGTCCCATTTTCCATTTTTGACAAATTGGAGCTCGGGAATAGGCGATTTTCGGGATATTTTCAAGAAACACAACGGAGTAAGTGTTCTTAACTCAATATTGGTCAAATTACCCGAATCCATGGTTGTTTTCAATATTTAATTGGAGAATTAAGTTGAAAAATTTTAAAAACCCTCTTGGTTTAATTTGAAGATTTGAGGGTCGAGTTGATGTCGGAATTTGGTAAAATTTGTATGGTTAGACTCGTGGTTGAATGAGCTTTCGAATTTTGTAACTTTTATTGGGTTATGAGACATGGGGCCCACAAGCAATTTTTATGAGTGCAATTTCGGATTTTGTTGGAAAATTAATATTTTCATATGGAATTAATTTGTATTGGCCGAATCGAATTAATGGTGACTAGATTCGAGGCGTTCGGTCACTAATTCACAAGGCAAAGGTATATTGGAATCTTGAGTTGGTTGCAAATCGAGGTAAGTGTCGTGGTTAACCCTGACTTGAGGGAGCAGGATTTGTTTGTCTATTTGCTACGTGATTTAATGGGTAGATACAATGTATATGTAAGGTGACGAGTACTTATGCATTGTGGTTGAGTTAAAGCATGCGGGAGGAATTTGTTCATTGTGAATAATTTGCCTATTTAATTAAGATATTCCTTCTTAAGTTTATTATTGATTATTTGATCATTATTCATGAAATTATTATTGATTTAATTATTGTTGAATAATGTGGAAGAGTGTAAAAGCACGAAGGGTGATATCGTGCTATTTATATTATTTATATTACCCCTGTCATGGTGAGAAAGAGTGTAAAGGCACGAAGGGTGATGTCGTGTCATTTTCAAAGAGTGTAAAAGCATAAAGGGTGATATCGTGACAGTTTCACATTATTATTTATTGAATTATGAAGTGAGGAAGAGAGTTAAAGCACGAAGGGTGATGTCGTGCCAATCTTATCATTTATTTATCAATTCATGGCAAGAAAGAGAGTTAAAGCACGAAGGGTGATGCCGTGCCAATCTTATTATTTATTTATTAATTTATGGGAAGAATGAAAGTAAGAGCACGAAGGATGGTACCGTGCCATTTTTATATTATCAGCTGCTCATTTTATTGTTGATGAATTAATTAGCTGCTACGTGACACTTCTCCTGCTGAAATTATTATATCATTCACCTTCGCATGTTCCCTCCCAATTTATAAATTGTTATTTATTGTGTTATTGTTGCTTCATATTTGTATATTCTTGTACAGGTTATTTACGTAAGTGTCTTGTCATAGTTTCTGTCACAACCCAATTTCCCCTATAGGTCGTGATGGCGCCCAACACTACGGCTAGGCAAACCAACTTAATAAATTAATCATACCTTGACAAAGTTTAAAACCAAGAAAAATAATAAAACACCAAATTCTACCAATGTGTGTGCCAAGACCTGGTGTCACAAGTGTATGAACATTTAGTAGATTATACAAAGCCACAAATACTGTCTGAAATAAAAATAGATAGAATGGAAAATACAATGAGAGACACTAGTAGCTGCAGAATGGCTCAGAAAGGCAGCTCACCACTATGCCCCCGGATAACGTGGGTGTAATACGATAGGTCCCCCACTAGTATTTGCCACAGGTCCTGCACAAAAAGTGCAGCAAGTATAGTATGAGTACGTAAACAACGTGTACCTAGTAAGTATCAAGCCTAATCTCGAAGTGGTAGAGACGAGATGGCCGACTTTGACACTCACTATGGGTCAATAATAATAATTGAAATACAACTAGGATATTTAAATCATCATGATTTATAGAATTTACAATAATTTATTAAATCAGCGGAAATAATCAAATTCCTTCAAATGCAACAATTCTCAATATATTAATTAAATTCCTTCAATTCAAATAATTTCTAATTTATCAATTAAATCGCATTTACAGGAGTAACAATTAATTCCTTAACAAGCAAGAATAATAATTCATTAAATTCCAANGGAAGAATGAAAGTAAGAGCACGAAGGATGGTACCGTGCCATTTTTATATTATCAGCTGCTCATTTTATTGTTGATGAATTAATTAGCTGCTACGTGACACTTCTCCTGCTGAAATTATTATATCATTCACCTTCGCATGTTCCCTCCCAATTTATAAATTGTTATTTATTGTGTTATTGTTGCTTCATATTTGTATATTCTTGTACAGGTTATTTACGTAAGTGTCTTGTCATAGTTTCTGTCACAACCCAATTTCCCCTATAGGTCGTGATGGCGCCCAACACTACGGCTAGGCAAACCAACTTAATAAATTAATCATACCTTGACAAAGTTTAAAACCAAGAAAAATAATAAAACACCAAATTCTACCAATGTGTGTGCCAAGACCTGGTGTCACAAGTGTATGAACATTTAGTAGATTATACAAAGCCACAAATACTGTCTGAAATAAAAATAGATAGAATGGAAAATACAATGAGAGACACTAGTAGCTGCAGAATGGCTCAGAAAGGCAGCTCACCACTATGCCCCCGGATAACGTGGGTGTAATACGATAGGTCCCCCACTAGTATTTGCCACAGGTCCTGCACAAAAAGTGCAGCAAGTATAGTATGAGTACGTAAACAACGTGTACCTAGTAAGTATCAAGCCTAATCTCGAAGTGGTAGAGACGAGATGGCCGACTTTGACACTCACTATGGGTCAATAATAATAATTGAAATACAACTAGGATATTTAAATCATCATGATTTATAGAATTTACAATAATTTATTAAATCAGCGGAAATAATCAAATTCCTTCAAATGCAACAATTCTCAATATATTAATTAAATTCCTTCAATTCAAATAATTTCTAATTTATCAATTAAATCTCATTTACAGGAATAACCATTAATTCCTTAACAAGCAGGCATAATAATTCATTAAATTCCAAGGATTCTCCAATTTATTAATCAGCTTGGCAAGCTGAAATAAGTTATTAAGGTATCGTGTGATTATTATTATTAAGCACGATTTCTGTTGAGGACGTACAGCCCGATCCAGAGTATCGTGTACACTGCCTAGAGACGAGCGGCGCGATCTATAGATGCATCTATCCTGCCGAGGCATTCGGCCTACTCCACAAGAAAGAAAGACATTTTTTTATGTACCTCCGGAAGGAGAGTATATTTATTATAAAATAAATTCGAGAGGATGAATAATTTTTTTTAATAATTAATTAATTTAAACAGAAAATCAAGCATATGAGATTTTCATCCTTTAATATCTTTATCTAATAATTCACAATATATTCATATATATATCAATTAATATTAATTAAACAAAGAATATAATTTACACAAGTAATTCATGCTTTGAGTCCTAAACTACTCGGACTTTAGCATTAATAGTAGCTACGCACGGACTCTCGTCACCTCGTGTGTACGTAGCCCCTCCAATTAGTAACAATTATTTAATTTAATCCCTATGGGATAATTTCCCCCTCACAAGATTAGACAAGAGACTTACCTCGTCTCAAAGTCCACTTTTCGATTATCGCGACGCGTAAAATTCTCGATTCGATGCCGAAAAATCCGAAACTATCCAAAAGTTATATAAAATAATTAATATATGTTCAATAATTCAAAATTCATCTATTAAATAAATTAACCTATCCAAAATGGTAAAATTCCTAAAATTCACCTCGGGCCCACGTGCCCGGATTCTGGAAATTTTCGAATGAAAACGTTACCCATAATCTCAAGAACTCAAATATATAATTTCTATCCAATTCCATAACTATTTTTGTTGTTAAAATTTTATTTTTATAAAAATCTAGATTTTTCATCTAAACCCTTGATTTCTAAGTAGTTATAATTTACCCATAATCTATGTATTTAACTCAAGGGGTGCAGAATTAACTTACCTCCAAGTTGTTAGTTGAAATCTCCTCTCAAAAAGCTCCAAATTCGCCCAACAATGGAAGAAAATGGGCTCAAAATGACTGAGCCCTGATTTTTAACACATTCTGTCCAACAGTCATTTTCGCACCTGCGGAAGAGGTACCGCACATGCGGCTTTCGCACCTGCGGAAATTCCTTGCAGGTGCGCTAAATTACTCCGCATCTGCGATGGCTGGGCAGGCTCCTCTCTTTCGCACCTGCGATTGGTGGCTCGCACCTGCGGCTGTCCAAGCGCAAGTGCGATTATGACAGTAGCTGGGAGCTTCAGTCCTTGCTCAATTTCCCAAAATTGGTCCGAACCTCATCCGGTTAACACTCGGGACCCCCGGGGCCTCGCCCGAACATACCAACAGGTTTTAAATCATAAAACTGACTCGCTCGAACTCTCGGAACACGTAAAACAACATCAAATCTAAGAATCATACCCTAAACCAAATTGATTCAAACTTACGAATTTTAAGTTCTTCAATTTACTTCTAATGCGCCGAAATATACTTAAACTACTCAGAATCACACGAAAATTTACGTGCAAGTCTTAAATCACTATACGGAACTATTCCCAAACTCGGAATTTCAAAAGGATTTCAATTACTCAAAATCCTCCTCCAAACCAAATTTAAAGAATTTTAAACCTTAAAATAGTTGATTTTTACTATTAAGCGTCAAAACACTCCCGGGTTATCCAAAACCCGATCCGGACATACGTCCAAGTCCAAAATCATCATACGAACCTATTGGAACCGCCAGATCCTAATTCCGGGGTCGTTTTCTCAAAATGTTGACCGAAGTCAAACTTGTCCATTTAAAGCTAACTTAAGGAACCAAGTGTTCCGATTTCAACCCACACACTTCCAAATTCCGAAACAACAATCCCCATGAGTCATACATTAATAAAATCATGTTCGAGGATTTTTATTTTAGGGAACGGGTTTCTAAAAGTTAAAATGACCGGTTGAGTCATTACAGTTTCATCACTACTTCGTCGAGGTTAGGCTCGACACTTACGGAGTACATGGGGTCGGTTGTACTCATACTACACTCTACACTTCTTGTGCATATTTTGGAGTTGGTCCCAGCGGCGTACCATAGAGTTGCTCGGATTCAGCTACCCAGAGGAGACTTGAGATATAACTGCACAATGTCCGCAGTTTTGAAGTCACATTCTACTTTATCTTAGCTGAGTATTATCTTTCAAACAACTTAAATTTTATTCAGACCCTTTATTTGTATTATTCTAGTAGCGCGTGCACTTGTTACATCAGATTAGGGGATGTATTTTGATGATTCGGTAGTTATGGTCTTCCGCACTTTATTTCAGTAATCGACTTTCGTTTAATTTAATTTGTTTAAAAAATGGTTAAGATTATTCTAACGTTGGCTTGCCTAGCAAGTGAATGTTAGGCGCCATCACAGTCCCGAAGGTGGGAATTTCTGGTCGTGACAATTTTACTTCACGTTTAAGGAGTAAGGTAAAGAACCAAGTTTTTTGTAAGCAGGACATGACACATTTTCATCTTCTCGACTTCCACACTCTCCTCTCCAAGGTCATATCCTCGATAAGATGAAAATGTGTCATGTCCTGCTTAATCACCTCTCCCCAAGTAAATAATTAAAAGATCGATTTCATGTTTAGGAATATATATTATAATAACAACAACATACCCAGTATTATCCCACACTGTGGTGTCTGGGGAGGGTAGTGTGTTCGCAGACCTTACCCCTATATTGTGAGGATAGAGAGGCTGTTTCCAATAGACCCTCGGCTCAGGAAAGCATAAGCACCACATTAATAAAAATATAGACAAGAAGGGATAGTACCAAAAAGCCATATAAAAACAGAATAAAAACAACAAGATACTAAAGTGATCAACAATGAAAGAAAATAAAGGTTAGTCATAAAAATTTACTACCAACATAAAGCGAGATTGCGTGCCAATACTACTGTTATGCACACTCTAGACTAATCCTCGACCTCCATACCTTCCGATCAAGGGTCATGTCCTCGGTCAGCTGAAGTCGCGCCATGTCTTGCCTAATCACCTCTCCCCACCTCTTCTTTGGCCTACCTCTACCTCTCTGTAGGCCCTCCAACGTCAACCTCTCACACCTCCTCACCGGGGCGTCTGTGCTTCTCCTTCTCACATGACCAAACCACTTAAGCCGCGTTTCCCGCATCTTGTCCTCAATAGGGGCCCACACCCACCTTGTCGCGAATAACCTCATTTCTGATCCTATCTAACCTGGTGTGCCCGCACATCCATCTCAACATCCTCATCTTTGCTACCTTCATCTTCTACATATGAGCTATCTTGACTGGCCAACACTCAGCCCCATACAACATCGTTGGTCTGACCACTACTCTGTAGAACTTATCCTTAAGTTTAGGTGGCACCTTCTTGTCACACAAAATACTGGAAGCCAGTCTCCATTTCATCCATCCCACCCCAATACGATGTGTGACATCTTCATCAATCTCCCCATTCCCCGAAATAATAGACCCAAGGTACTTAAAATTTCCTCTCTTGGGATAACCTGCGAGTCTAGCCTCACCTCCTCTTCCCCTCCTTGGGTCTCGCCACTGAACTTACACTCCAAGTATTCTGTCTTGGTCCTGTTAAACTTGAAACCTTTAGATTTTAGGGTCTTCCTCCATACCTCTAATTACGCGTTGACACCGTCTTGCGTATCGTCAATCAATACAATATCATATGCAAATAGCATGCACCATGGCACCTCCCCTTGGATGTGGCACATCAGTACGTCCATCATCAGAGCAAACAAAAAGGGGCTGAGTGTTGACCCCTAATGCAACCCCATCATAACCGGGAAATGGTCTGAGTCCCCATCCACCATCCTCACTCGAGTCTTTGATCCATCATACATGTCATTAATTAACCTAACGTAGGCAACATGTACACCTTTAGCCTCCAAACATCTCCACAAAACCTCCCTCGGAGCTTTATCGTACGCCTTTTCTAAGTCGATGAACACCATATGCAAGTCTTTCTTTCTCTCCTTATATTGCTCCATCAATCTCCTAACAAGGTGAATGGCTTCTGTTGTCGAACGTCCCGGCATAAACCCAAACTGGTTCTCGGAAATAGACACACTCCTCCTCACCCTTATCTCTATCACTCTCTCCCAAATCTTCATAGTATGGCTAAGTAGCTTGATACCCCGATAGTTATTATAATTTTGGATATCACCCTTTGTTCTTGTATACTGGAACCATCGTGCTCCACCTCCACTCTTCAGGCATATTCTTCGTTCTAAAAATGACATTAAATAACATAGTGAGCCACTCCAAGCCTGCCCTGCCCGCACTCTTCCATAACTCCACCGGAATTTCATCTGGCCCGGTTGCTTTGCCCCTGCTAGGGGTGGGCATTCAGTTTTCGGTTCGGTATTTAAAATTTTCGGTTCGGTATTCGGTTTATCAATTGTGTATACCAAATACCATACCAAAATAGTTCGGTACGGTTCGATATTTCTTTGTTTGGTTCGGTACGATTTCGGTACGGTTTCATATTCATGTGTCACGTACTGCTAAGTGCTAAGAGCCTAAGCATTAAGCAAGCAGAAACAAGCCAGATGGCGTACAGCAAGAACAAAGGATCAAGATTTTGCTACACCATCTCCAAGAAAGTCCAAAGCTTTCCAAAAAAGCAAATATTTTGCCCCAAAACCAAAGAAATAATGGAAATTTAGATGCCTCTTTCAATACAAACCAATGATAAACATATGAAGTATATTGAAATGGTCATATGATAAAGGAAATTACAGTTCTTCTTCAAATAAAGGAAATTACAATTCTTCTTCAAATAAACAAGTATGAACTGTACGTATGAGCTAATTAAAATGGTCATATGAAGACTCCACAGAGTCATGACACAATGAAGACTTTACAATTCTTCTTCAAAGACAATTCAACAGATCGCAAGTCCCAGTAATAAATTTGAAGTAGCAAATAAGGATATAAAAAATTGAAGGACAACACCAGAAATCTGCACAGATGTCTTTAATCGTCTAAGCTTCCTTTATCTCAACTTGTGAGATTTACTCTCCAATTTATCAACTAGCAAGCTGCAAAAGAAGAAACTCTCAACAGGAATTAAGTATACATTTAAGCATCAAGGATCCAGTTTTTTCGAAAAATAAAAGCATTGCAACTTAGCTGAGGATGTTTTCCACTAAAAAAATATACTTTTTGAATAAACATCAAAATAAACATACGCTTAAAAGAAAATTGAGTGCAGTAATACATTTTTAATACTTCCCATAATCTTAAAACCCTAATACCAATCAACAGATTATACTTTAATCAGTAAAGGAAGAGTTAGCTAGCCATGGATCACGCAGCGGATGCTCATAGGACTGATTTGATGACCATAGCAAGGTTCGTGTTGAATGAGCAGAGCAAATACCCTGAATCACGTGATGACTTCACTATCTTGCTCGGTCACATTGTGACGCCGTCTCTATCGCACTCCCATACCGCAGTCGCAGGCTCACAAGTCACAGCCGGTCTGGTCACTTCTTTCTTGACACTTGAGAGCTGAGAGTGGAGAGAAACCTAGTTCTAGTTCCTATAATGAAACTAGGGAAAGAGACTAAGAGAGTAAGGGAGTTGGGCCTAGTCTTATTGGGCTAGAGATACAAACTTAAAATTTGATTGGGCTAGGGCAGTGTAGGACTAGAATAAGACTTAGGAAGCACATGAAATTCTTCAAAAATTCGGTATTTCGGTATACCGAAATTTCAAGATCTTAATGCCGAGGATCATACCGTTAAACCGAAATACCGAAAATTTAATACCGAATTATACCGAAATACCGAAAAAACCGAAAACCAAAATACCGAATTAATTCGGTCCGGTTCGAAATTCGGTTTTTCGGATTTTATGCCCACCCCTAGCCCCTTCTCATCTTACGCATAGCCCCCTCAACTTCATCAACTCTAATCTGCCTACAATACCCAAAGTCACGACGACTCCGGGAGAATTCCAAATCACCCAGTACAATGCTCTTGTCCCCTCCTCGTTCAAGAGACTATGGAAGTAGGTCTGCCATCTCCGACGGATAAGCCCCTCATCCAACAAAACTCTACCTTCTTCGTCCTTGATGCATGTCACTTGGTCCAAGTCACGCGCCTTCCTTTCTCGCGCCTTGGCTAACCTGAACAACCTATTATCCCCACCTCGGCCCTCGAGTTCCTCATACGAGCAACTAAGTTTTTACAAATTTATTGTACAATGTAGATATTTGAGTGGAATAAATGCCTTCTGTTAATTACAAGAGTTATCAATTACGCTCAAGTTGGAGTTAATCCATTTCCGTTACCACAACAGGTGATAGGAGACAAATTGAAGAAAACATTTTCGATGGCAATTTGTCGAGCAACACTTGATTAATGTACTAATTGAGGTACTTCCGGACTGCAGAGACAAGGTCTATCTCAGTTACCACTAAATACAAAAGCATTCATTCTCTCTACCTTTCTCTCTTTTCCTTGTCCTCTTAATCATGTAACTGGTTAAATTTTGCCCGATATTTACAGCAGATCAATATATTTTACCATGGTTAGATGAGTAAAAGAGTATTCAGAAAACACATGTTATGTTATGATTGATTTGATATCAGCACCGGATGCAAATAAATTGTAACTTGAATGAAGTCTAAGCTCAAGTTCTACGCACTGATAGTGCAAAACAATGTACACCATTACTGCAATTTAACCAGTTATAACAAGTTTCTACTCTATTTTCTAGGTTACCATTTCAAGCTTGACGTAGCGTCCCACACTTTTTGTAGGTCAACTTACTACAAAAATTCTTACATTGTCAGTGCACCGAGCATAAACTCAAAAGGAAAATATTGGCAGCCAAGTACAATTGAGTGTTGGCGCCGCAAAAAGGCAACCTTCTGACGTAACGGCAATTGAGAAGAGCAGGGCAAGCAAAGGAGTCTGCTGCCAATTTCAACAAAAAGACACAGCCAATGTTCACTTTCAACTCTGAATAGATCTCTCAGTTGATTGATACAAATATCATCCAAGCATATGAGTATACTGAACCAGGTTCATATCCTTCAGCCCGACTGAAACTGCTCACAATGTAAAAGTTCTGCTAAAGAGGGTATAGCAGCATTTCAGGTGAAAATGACCGAGGTGATAAAAGAGCCAGTTCATATTACGCATCATTAAGACAGTATAAACAATCAGAAATAAGGGCATAGTTAAATGACTTGCAATATCAGGCAATTGAGAAGGGTGCGTTTGGCAGTTGAACAATATCATTAACTGATTCAGCTTTATATCAGGAAACATCAGAACATCCAACACAAAGAACCAAAACAATGTAGTTGAAAACATACCGAAAACCAAATGAATATATAGGCATCGCATGAATCACTGCACAAAACATGGTCACATGGCCACATCACTAAGTGGTAGAATGAGATGCACTGACACATAATGAACATCCCACCCCCCAAAAGAAAATAAATTTTGACCTAATAGGTGCTCAATGGGGATTAGAATCAAAATGATGACATCATAGGAAACATGTTGCTGCAAACGTAGGCTTGAAATAGAGGAAAAGCAGTCAATTGCAACAATTGAACTTAACTTAAACCTCGTTCTTCTTGTTTTCCAGAAAACAAGTTAGTAAAAATACTACGCGGAAACTTGACGCCATCAAGAAAGTCTTTAGACCAGACAAACAATTTTCATATTGCAAACTACTAATGGGATAGAAGCTCAACTATAAATTGACAATCCGCTAGGAAAGCATACCTTTCTGCACATGTTCCCCAAATCCTTGTAACTTTCTGATGCTTAGGTGAAAAAATATAAACGAAATCACAGATTGAATATATCCCTCAGCCTCGATGAACGAGCACTTCCTTTATCACATTCCTGGCTTCGCTACACAACACATCTGAATCATTTCCTTTTAAAGGCCGGTGGACGACAACTTTAACTAATCCTGGATATACTCTACCCTCCAGCCCTGCTGGCATTATTCTGCCTGTTCCGGTAATAGTAATTGGAACCACAGGCACTCCGGTTTTGGCAGCAACACTAAAGGCACCTTTCTGCATCACCAGCAAGGAAAAGAATAGATAAGAGCTAAACAGAAGGCCAGCGCACCTTCACTAGTTTTATTTACTATAAATTCTTGTAATCAATGACGCATAAAAAAGAATACCAGAATATGGTTCCATGAGTTGATTAAGGCCTTGTTCTTAACAGCTAAGGCATCAAGGTCTTCAAAATTACTTTGACATTAGTTACTTTCTCCATTCGTGCAAGCTACATAGTGAGTTTTCCCCCATTTTGTTTGGGTGTGTGGAGGTACATGGGATGAGGCTGGGGTGGCGGGAGAAGGTAGTTGGGGTGGGGGGAAAACTCACTA
>AWOL01S0038057.1:35039-47887 GCA_000715115.1 Nicotiana otophora
AAGAGGAGCAGTGACCGCTGGTGCAACGGTAAAGTTGCTGCCGTGTGACCAGGAGGCCTCGAGTTCAAGCTGCAGAAATAACCTTTTGTAGAAATGCAAGGTAAAGTTGCGTACATAAGACCTAATGCGGCCCGACCCTTCCTCGCATCCCGCGTATAGCGAGAGCTTAGTACACCGGGCTGCCCCTTTCAAAAGACTTCCTAAGCTATACTCATTTTACTTCTTCCTTTGTAAACACTATTCTTCCATCATAACAATTACCATCAAAATCATGTATATCCATAACCATTCACATTATCCAATGCGGCCAACCCGAGCGGCAACACTGAGCCTAATGGTCCTTGAGCCATTCGATTTAATTCTTCCTACAAGCAGGATAGCTTCACTATTTCAATATTTGTACTTAAATAACAATTCAACTTTAATTTTCCTTTTTTTTCCACAGGATTATTTCTAGCCACAAAAATTTCTATGATTTATTTTAGACTATAAATTTCAAAACTCTTTCTTTATTTCTTAAAATTTTGTGGCTAGTCAAACACGTTCACATAAATGGGCTACAATATAATGATCTCAAAAGAAAATAAAGAAATAAAAAGAAGAATCAGAAGGAATTAGAAAATTACTGGATGAGGAGACGGCGATAGCGGCAACTTCACTTCCTTCTTCCCTTTAAGAAAAAAAAAAAGAAAACCGAATCAAAATGCACGGATTATATGAGTATGAAAATGGAGATAAATAAATTTGGAAACTGAAAAAAGAACCAAAAAAAAAAAAAGGAGAGAGAGAGAAAGAGAGTGAGTTACAGGAACGGAGTGGAGGTGAAGGAAGGAAGTGAAAAGTGTTGAATTTTGAGACTTCCATTAGTCTTCACATGAGAAAGAGCAGCTGGATTTGAGAATTTGAGAATGGGAAATGGGAAATGGGCGGTGGCTGTTTTTTGCGGTTAGAGAGGGCTTATTAAGGGGTTAGATTAGAAGAACACAACCTTGGGAAAAGTGATTACTAGACACGGCCTTGGTAATGATGCAAATTTGATTAGCATAAATAATAAATTACTAAACGCGATGGAATATTCATATTTTCAGACAAACACAATTATATTGAACTTAATTATATACACGGACCATATATTAATAGAATGGTTGAGAATTGAGATACTATACTCTTTAATCTTTTCGTTTTAAATATGTCACGGCTAAAGTTGGAGTTAACGAACCTATTTATATAAAATATAGGAGAAGCAAAATATTGTGATGATGTCAAGTATCACAATAAAAATTCAACAAATATTAAATTTTAGGACAAAATTAGTTAGGTTAGTTATCGTAGTATATTGGGTTTAAGTTACGAGTCGCCCGTGTGGACTGACCCGACCCACTTATAAGAGATAAGGCTACAACAACAACAACAACAACAACCCAGTAGAATCCCATTAATGGGGTCTTGGGAGGGTAGTATGTACGCAGACCTTACCCCTACCCCGAAGGAGTAAAGAGGCTGTTTCCGAAAGACCCTCGGCTCAAAAAAACAAAAAAAAAAAAAGCGAGAGATAATATTAGTATCACAAAAACACTCATAAGATAAATAGCAATACCATGAAATTCAGAAGAAAGATGCAAAGCAAAGGATAAGAGATAAGGCTAATGAAAGTTAATTATCAGAAAAGTTTATTAACTACCAAAAGAATAGGAGAAGTGCTGCATGTTAAAAGGATAGTGGGAGCGTAGAAATAAGAAAACAGTGATCCGTAGTTTTCCTCATCTCTTCAGTATAGAGATTCTCTCTGACACAAAATATAACAAAATGAAGGTATTTAATTTGTAAACAAGAACTCTGTTTTCTAGAGATTCAGATTACGATTTAGGGTCATTATTTTGGTGGTGTGTTCAACTACTCTGTTTTGATTGATTAACAAAGTTTTTCATGCCTTAAAAGTGTGCCAATGATTGATTGTCTTGATATTTAGATGGGTATATACATGATTCCCTGTATCCGTAACCAATAATAGATAAAGGGACAAAAACAAAGAGTCTTGAAGTAATTTCTTTGAATCCCTGTACTTAATATGAAAAGCCTATAAAAATATTAAATGGCTAGAGTATGGAACACGTAAGATGTCATGGATTTCAATTTCAAATGGAAACCATTTAACTGAATGATTGTTTCTTTTTCAATCATGTTATCAGTGGTATCTTTCTTTGGAAAGTTTTTTGACTTATATAACTACCTATTGTCCTTTCATGATTAATATACGTATATTGACTGAATATGCCAAGTCAATATTAACATGAAAGGTTATTCATCTCTTGGTCATGTTTCAGTGATTGAACACACAGGTATTACCTCACTGAGTATTGCATTTTTTTCCCTATCCAGTGAATAACTCTTGTTTTCTTAAATAGAAAATTTTAGTTAGTCTTAATCCCTTAAATTGAGATACTTATACGAGTTATTATGAAATTCGTTGTCACGATGAATGGTTGCAGCGGTTCTAAGGCCTCATTTATTTTTTTAATATTAAGACGTCTGAATCTGAATATATATCTGAATATCAAGATGTGTATTAAGATTAAAATATTTGAATCTGAATACACGTCTGAATATCTGTGTATTAAGATCGGAATACTAAATAATTAAGACTGTTTGATTTTTAATATATGAATATATAAAATTTATCTTTATTGAAAATTAATAAACATAAAATTCAAATGAAATACTTTTTAATCTAATATTCTATCAATAAAATATATAGTTTTAAAAATATTATAGTTATTGGTGGTGATGACTAACGGTAGTATTTATGAATGCCGACTAGAGGCGGTGGTTGGTGGTAGTTTTGGTTGATGGTGGTGGTTCAGGATAGTAGCTAGTGGTGATTGGTAGTGATGGCGGTTATAATTGAGGATAGTGGTGATAGTTAATAATGGCGGGTGATGGTGGTAGCTGTGATTAAGGAAGGTGGTGGTGGGTGGTTGTAGTTTATAATGATAGGCAGTGCCGACTATAGTTGTTGATGGTGATGGGGTGGTTAGTTGTGGTAGTTGAGGTGAATGAGTGTTGGTTGTGGGAATGGTGGGGATGGTGGGTAGTGGTAGTAGATAATGGTGGTGGCTATGATTGAGGATGATGGTGGTAGTGGTAGGTGGCATAGTGATAGTTGATGATGGTAGGCGGTGGGCGAAATTTAATAATGAATATGGATGATAGCATCTTAATGAAATTAAGTCTCTGTTATAGATCTTAATCATACAGACCTATTCAAACCCATTAAGTGATTGTGATGTAAAAAATACACTTAATGATTAATATCTGAATAATTAAGATTCAAACTTTTAAAAAAAAAGGCACTTGATGTCTAAGATCTGAATGATTAAGATTCAGACCTCCATTAAGTGCAAACAAATTAGGCCCAAGTGTTTCCTTGTTCCTATTTCAGACATGACTGGACATGGACAAGCTCAAAGTACTCCAAGTGAGAGTTCTCGAAGTCCAGCATGGGGACAACGTAGAAGAATGCGGTGTCGCAGGATGTATTTCTTTAATGATTCAGACTTGGTGTCTGAAGTCATTAGGAATGTCCCGAGAGCGATGCAACTGAGTTAAGGGATCGAAAGGCTGAACGAAGGGAAGGAGAAAAGAAATTTAGGGAGTTTAAGGAAATAAAAATGGGCACTGATGCTTCCATTCCTGAACATGTATACCTTTTTCAGTTAAAAGGAGCTGAATTGTCTAATTACATAGAGATTACTGATTGGGACGCGTTAGCTATTTTAGCGGACTCTCTTCGAAAAGCTTGAAGTGAAATTTTAACTGAGATTTATTATGATATTTAACCTAGTGTACCTTTTAGTGTATATGTACAAGAGTTAGTATTTGATTGGTACATGTATATCCTAAAAAATATGTAAATTATTGTTATATGTTTTATTTTAATAAAATTTAAATTATATTGTTTGTCTCACCAGTTACATATATTATTTATTATTTTATTTTGTAATGGATTGAGACTTGAAATAAAGTACACACTAAGAAGTGATTTTAATATTAATTAAAATATTTAGATATAGATGATGAATGGAAACGTAGTGACCTTTCGATTCTATACTAAATATAGAATTAAAATTATAATATTTTTTTTGAGTGTGTAATAGCATGCATAAATTGACTGCAGTATGTATTGATAAGTTAAACTTGTAATATTGTCTCTAATAACAGATATGGCATCGAAAAGTATCATTGCTGACTTGAACAAGGGTGACAAATTGAATGGTGAAAATTACGACGTCTGAAGTCGTAAAATGTGGTGTGTACTCGAAGAGCAAGATGCTCTTGAAAGTATTAACCATACTATGATTCACTCAGAGGAGGGTAACATTGCCCAACACAGGAGGAATCTGAAAACTTACAATATTTGAAAAAATAAAGATCCCACTGCACGTGAAATTATTATAAGTTCAGTTGGTGATGATCTCATCCACGAATGTGAGCAATATCCTATTGCTCAAGCCATGTGGGCACATTTAAGAGAGGCATATGGCGGTACAACTGTGACTCGCCTCCGACAGCTGACAATCAAGTTTGACACGTATAAAAAGCGTCATGATCACAGTGTCAAGCAACATCTAAGGGTGATGTGAAATATGATTGCTCAAATCAAAAGTGTTGGCCATGTTCTCTCTGATGAGCAACAGGTTCAGGTAGTGATTCGGTCTCTTCCCAATAATTGGGAACAACTAAAGGTTAACTTGACCTACAATGATAGTATCAAAACTTTTGTTGATGTTGCCCGTCATGTGGTGCTTGAAGACGAGCGGCTTGGCACTGCTAAAGTTGCACCTAGTGCCTTTGTGATAGAATCAAGTGGTTCAAAAAGATCAAGTTTCAAGCGCAAGAGAAACTAGAAAAATGATGGAAAGGGTAAGGAGGCCGGAGAAGGATCCTCCAAGAAAAGAAACAATTCAAATTCCAAGAAAGGAAAATGGTTCTACAAGAAGAAAGACAAGAGCAATATGAAGTACTACAACTGCCAAGTTCCAGGGCATTTTGCTCGTGAGTGCGCTGAGCCGAAAAAGGTAGCATTTCAAAATGCATATCTAAGTGCCATATTTATTTCTAGCACTGTTTTACTAAATGAATCTTATCATGTGTGGATTGTCGACTCAGGGGCCACCGACCATGTGAGCCGTAATAAAGAAGAGTTTATAGAGTTTCGTCGAGTTCCACCTGGATCAAGGCATGTATATGTGGAAAATAATGCAAAGCTTGAAGTCAAATGGATAGGCATTTGCATAATGGACATATGTAGTGGCCGATCTTTGATGTTGCATGGCGTCCTGTATGTTTCAGAGATTTGACAAAACTCACCAGTTGAAAATTCGGGATTCGGATATTCTAAAGATGGCATTCAGGACTCGTTATGGTCACTAAAAATTTCTTGTGATGTAATTTGGACTAACAATTCCCCAGCAACATTTATGCACCTGATGAATAGTGTATTCCAGCTATATCTTGACTCATTCGTCATGGTATTTATTGATGATATCCTGTTGTACTCATATAGCTAGGAGGAACATGCACAACACTTGGGTATTGTATTGCAGAGGCTGAGAGAGGAGAAACTATTTACCAAATTCCCTAAATATAAAGGATTAAGGTAGATCCGAAGAAAATAGAGGTAGTTCAGAGTTGGCCCAGGCCATCTTCAGTTACTGAGATTCGGAGTTTTTTGGGCTTGGGTGGTTATTATCGTCGCTTCATGGAGGGTTTTTTGTCTATTGCGACACTATGACTAAATTGACCCAGAAAGGTGCTCTGTTCAGGTGGTCGGATGAATGTGAAGTGAGCTTTCAGAAGCTCAAGATATCTTTAACTACAACGCTAGTATTGGTGTTCCCTACAGGTTCAAAGTCTTATACTGTGTATTGTGACGCATCGTGTATTGGTCTCGGGGCAGTGCTGATGCAAGACGGTGGGGTGATTGCCTATGCGTCCAGACAGTTAAAGGTGCATGAAAAGAATTATCTGGTCTACAGCCTTGAGTTAGTAGCTATTATTTATGCCTTGAATTATTTGTACGGTGTCCATTGTGAGGTTTATACCGATCACCAGAGTCTACAGCATCTGTTTAAACAGAAGGATCTTAATTTGTGGTAGTGAAGGTGGTTGGAGTTTCTTAAGGATTATGATATCACCATTCTCTATCATCCCAGAAAGACCAATGTGGTGGCCGATCCCTTGAGTCGTAAGGCAAAGAGTTTGGGCAGCTTAGCATACTTACCGGTAGCAAAGAGACCTTTAGCCTTGGATGTTCAGGCCTTGGCCAACAAGTTTGTTAGATTGGATATTTTCGAACCGAATCGAGTTTTGGCTTGTGTGGTTTCTCGGTCATCTTTATATGATTGCATCAGAGAGCACCATTATGATGATCCCCATCTGCTTGTCCTTAAGGACAAGGTTCAGCACGATGATGCCAAGGAAGTCACTATTGGTGATGACGGTGTATTACGGATGCAGGGCAGGCTATGTGTGCATAATGTAGATGGTTTGCGTGAGTTGATTCTCCAGAAAGCTCACAGTTCGCGGTACTCCATTCATCCAGGTGTCGCGAAGATGTATCAAGATTTGAGGCAGCATTATTGGTGGAGGCAAATGAAGAAAGATATAGTTGGGTTTGTAGCTCGGTGCTTAAATTGTCAACATGTGAAGTACAAACATCAGAGACCGGGCGGATTACTTCAGAGACTTGAAACTCCAGAGTAGAAGTGGGAGCATATTACCATGGATTTCGTAGTTGGACTTCCACGGACCTTGAGAAAGTTTGATGATGTTTGGGTGATTGTGAATCGGTTGACCAAGTCCACACATTTTATTACAGTTGGTCCTACCTATTCTTCGGAGTGGTTAGCTGAGACTTATATCTGTGAGATTGTTAGCCTACATGGGGTGCCCGTGTCCATCATTTCAGATCGGGGCACGCAGTTTACATCACCGTTTTGGAGAGCAGTGCAGCGAGAATTGGGCACACAAGTTCATTTGAGTACATCATTTCACCTCAGACGGACGGATAGTCCTAGCACACTATTCAGATATTTGAGGATATGTTACGCGCTTGTATCATTGACTTTGGAGGTTCTTGGGATCCATTTCTGCCACTTGCGGAGTTTGCTTAAAATAACAACTACCAATCAAGCATTCAGATGGCTCAGTGAAGCTTTATATGGGAGACGGTGTCGGTCTCCGGTGGGTTGGTTTGAGCTGGATGAGACTAGATTATTGGGTACTGATTTGGTTCAGGATGCTTTGGAGAAGGTTAAATTGATTCATGAGCGGTTTCGCACGGCGCAGTCTAGACAGAAAAGTTATGCTGACCGGAAGGTCCATGATGTTTCTTACATGGTTGAGGAGAAGGTTCTGCTCAAGATTTCACCCATGAAGGGTGTGTTGAGGTTCGGGAAGAAGGGCAAGTTGAGTCCTCGATATATTAGGCCTTTTGAGATACTTAAAAAGATTGGAGAGTTGGCTTATGAACTTGCTTTGTCACCTAGTCTATCAGGTGTTCATCCAGTGTTCCATGTGTCCATGCTCCGAAAGTATGTCGGGGATCCGTCTCATATTTTGGATTTCAGTACAGTGCAGCTGGACGATAATTTGACTTTTGATGTGGGGACGGTGGTTATTTTAGACCGGCAGGTTCAAAGCTAAGATAAAAGAACATAGCATCAGTGAAGGTACAGTGGAGAGGACAGCTAGTCGGAGAAGCTACTTGAGAGATTGAGCAGGAGATGTGCAGCGAATATCCACACATATTTGAGACCCCATGTATGATTCTAAACCCGTTCGAGGACGACCGTTTATTTAAGAGGAGGAGAATGTAATGACCCGACTGATCGTTTTGAGTATTATAAACCCGTTCCCCCATTTACAGCTCTCAAGTTATGCTTTACAATTGTTTTATGACTTATCGGGTTAGTTGGTTCGGGTCTGGAAGGATTTATGAGTGAAATGAGATACTTAGTCTCATAATTAAAAACTTAAGTTGGAAAAGTTGACCGGATATTGACTTATGTGTAAATGGCCTCGGATTCGAATTCTGATGATTCCAATAGCTCCGTATGGTGATTTTGGACTTAGGAGCGTATCCGAAAAATTATTTAGAGGTCTGTAGTGGAATTAGGCTTGAAATGGCGAAAGTCGAAATTTTGGGAAGTTTGATCGAGGGGTTGACCTTTTATATCGGGATCTGAATCCGATTATGGAAATTTGAATAGGTCTGTTATGTAATTTATGACTGTGTGCAAAATTTGAGGTCAATAGGACGTGATTTGATATGTTCCGACCTCGTTTGTAGAAATTGGAAGTTTCAAAGTTCATTAGGCTTGAATTGGGAAATAATTCGTGGTTTTAGCGTTGTTTGATGTGATTTGAAGGATCGGCTAAGTTCATATGATATTTTAGGACTTGTTGGTGAATTTCATTGAAGTCCCGAGGATCTCGGGTGAGTTTCGGATGGTTAACGGATCGATTTTTAAATTTGGAAGACTGTTGAAGTTTCTGCCTTCTAGTGCAATCGCACCTGCGAAACTTGGCTCGCAGGTGCGAGCACGCAGAAGCGAAATGGACATCGCAGGTGCGCAAGGTTTGCAGAAGCGAACAGAAAACTTGCACAAGCGAGCTCGCAGGTGCGAGCTGGGATGCGCAGAAGCGGAGGCTGGACTGGTGACTGTAGAGCGCATATGCGGAAGGCATCTCGCAGGTGCGGACACGCACCTGCGCATGGGGGATCGCAAGAGCGATAATGTGCGCATAAGCGGGGGGAAATCCGTAGAAGCGGTTGCGCAAAAGCAGCTAAAAATTTTGTAGAAGCAAAAAATCCTGGGTTCCAAGACATGGGCCCCACGGGCGATTTTTGAGTTAAATTTCGGATTTTTATTGGAAAATTAATGTTTTCTTATGGAATTAATTCTAATGACTAAATCGGATTATTTGTGGCTAGATTCGAGACGTTCGGAGGCCGATTCGCGAGGCAAAGGCATTGCAGAATAAAGAATTACACGATTTAAAGTAAGTAACAACTCTAAATTTGGTCCTGAGGGTATGAAACCCCGGATTATGTGTTATGTGATTGGTTTTGAAGTGACGTACATGCTAGGTGACGGGCATGCGGGCGTGCACCCTAGGAATTGTGACTTGATCAAATTCCATGGAACTATGTAGTTGAATAATCTGTTGATACCAGTACATTCTCTATGTGTTAGAGAAAATTGAGCTGAGACTCATATTAAAAACCATGCTTAGACATATGTTGTTATTATTGGTACCCACAGGGGTCATTTCTGTAGTTGAATTATATGTTCAAATTATAATTTCACACTCAGTCATGTTCATTCATTTCATATCATATCTCAGTCTCTGTTGCTATTTATTAATACATCATATTATCATTTTTAGGTTGATTTTTCTGACACCTTGAGCCTGAGAGACTGAGAGGTTGATGACTGAGTGAGGCCGAGGGCCTAATTGTGAGGATATTTATGGGATCGAGTTGCGCGCCGCAGTATGTCTCATTGTTATATGCCATGATTGTCTTGATATAGCGCTTGGGCTGAAGGAGCCCCTCTGGAGTCTGTACACACCCCTAGTGAGCGCAGATACCTACTGACTGCAAGTGCCGACTGCTAAGTGACTGTGAGGAAAGAGTGACCGTGAGGTTAAAGTGAATGGGAGGACTGAGTGACTGTTACTCTAGAGGATGCGTCATTATTTGATGCATTTCAGCTGTCACATATCACTATTTTGGAAATTTCGGAAAAATATTATTTTCTGTTTCAGACAAATTTGATATGGAATTACAGTGAAATTGTAAATGTTGAACTTGAGAGCACGCCTATCCTTTTATGTTGGAAAGTATTGTATTTGGACTTAGCTGAGAAGCCCGTCACTACTTTTAGTTCCTTATTTATAATTGTTACTTACTGAGTTGGTTGTACTCATACTACACCCTACACTTCGTGTGCAGATCTAGATGATCCCGAACACAGTGGGTGTTGATTCTTTCACACAGTTAATTTTTCGGAGATTTAGAGGTAGCTGCTATGTTTTGCAGACCTTGTCTCTCCTTCCCTATCCTTTTGTTTATTGTATTTGGTCTCAGATTATTATAGACCGGGTTTTCCAGACTTGTAATGTATAGATGCTCATGTACTCAGTGACACCGAATTTTGGGAGTGTGTTTATTTCCAATGTTTGTGGGATTTACTCTTAAACTTAGTTATTATGTTTTTAGTATTTAAAAGAAATTGTGCGTTATTGGTGTTGTCGGCTTTCCTAGTATTGAGATAGGCGACATCACGACAGGTTAGGATTTTGGGTCGTGACACCTCCATTTCGTGGAACTCCTCCTAATGATGGTATCAAAGGTGATAATGATTAGGGGTGTCAATGGTTCGGTTCGGTCGGTTATTTTATAAATTTATATCATATCAATTTTCGGTTATTCTATTATGTATAATTAAAATTATACTTTTCGAAACCGTCCCAATTATGCAAGTTTCTCTTCAATATCGGTACGGTTCGGTTAATTTTCGGTATTTTTTTAAATGTCATGTAAAAGTCACTAGTAAAAGTAGCAATGATATACATACTTCTATATAACTTAGCAAAACTCAATTCTCTAGACAGTTTTACTGTTTAAATAGTGATGAATTAAGAAACATGAAAGATGACTAGAGTATAGATCCATCAAATACTCTACAATTGTTGTTGTTGTTGTTGTTTTGGCTTGCTGCGACTCTACATCTCATATCTCCCGTCATCTCCCAACTCCTATGGGTCACCAACCATCAATTAATGCGACATTACTTACGAAAAATCATGCGTTTACTATTGAATGAATGAAATGGAACCTTGGAACAACAGTAAAATTAACTTTGTATGACCTATAGGTCACGGGTTCAAGCCGTGGATGTAGCAACCATTAATACTTGCATTAGGGTAGGATGTCTCCATCATTACCCCTTAGTGTGTGATCCCTTCCTTGACCATGCGTGAATGCATGATGCCTTATCCACCTGACTACCCTTTTGGTAATTTGTTCAACATTTATAGGTGCTCGGTATAACTTTTTAGAGAGTAAAATAATATGTTCTCTAACTTTGATGTTCGGTTTTCAGCTATTATTATGCAACTTTTAGATATACATTTACTTTTTAAAAAAATAAAAAGGATCGATATTGGTTGCGAAGCTAAATTTATAAATATTTAGCAACGTTATAATCTTGAAGAAACTGATCTACCAACTAAGGACCAACCACTTTGGACGTCAAATACTTCACTTTTATCTCGGGGAAACCCAAAAAAAGTGTTAAAAATCTTTTCATATCATATAATCAAACACTGTGATTAACAAAATCTTTTTAATTAATTAGAAGTAGGAAATAAATCTAGCAAAAGAATTTGAAACAAACCAAACCCGTCAAAAACAGAGGCGGATCCAGGATTTAAACTCTATGGGTTCAACTTTTAAGATTTTTAACATTGAACTCATTATATTTTTAAAATTATGGATTCAAATTCTTTTTGTTTTGCAATTTTAATGAATTTTTACACATAAATTTCTATTCAACGTCGAAAGTTATACACACTGCATCCGCATCTGGTCAAAAAAGCTAGTATTCATATAAATGGACTATAAAACTAAGTTAATATAATCAATTTTTGATGATTTGTTATTGGTTTTGACATTTTTTGACTTTCATAGTGAATGACTATTATACATCTATAACAATATTTGATGATTTATTATTCGGTTGTTATAGAAAAAAATTAACCAAGCATCAATTTTTTTTCTCTTTTTAATGTTACATATAAAAGATAAGAAAATTATTCTAAATTAAAATCTCAAAAATATATATATTTCACTAATTAAATATTAAAATAAGCTAATACATTACTATCAAATCCATAATAAAAATGTACAGAAATTTAAACTCCAAGACACACATTTTAAAACTATTTGAAAATTAAATTCTTTCAAGGTTGATGGAAAAACTCTATAATTGTAGTTTGTTTCATAAATTTTAGTCTTTTACTGGCGATCTAACACTTGCATCGACGAAAATTTATATCGATACTTTCAGTAAAAGGTATCCGAAAATACACAAGCATATCTTTTAATGGAATTGAATGAAATATTTATTATGAAAGTATGTACTAACATAATATTCTTTGTCAAGCTAAACATTTCCTTATTTTATAAAAGTTAATTGTAATCAAGAAGTGTTTTGCTTCTATTTGATCAGACAAGGACCCCTCTAATTTATTTTCTTTTTCACAGTAGAGTTTGAATAGATATAGGGAAATCTTGTTCAGTCTTTATCTACTTCAAATTGCATGCATTTTAAGAATTCTCTTTGTACGTAAACTTCACTAATGATTGCCATAAATCAATATCCATATCTTCGATGAAGTTAAACTCTCCTAATACTTATGAATATCTCTTCCTTTACAACCCAATAAAACCCCCACTATAGCTACCTTCATAATTCATCTTAGAGTACAAACCCTAAATTTCTCCGTTATTAACCATGGCCAAGAAAAGTCTCCCTTTCTTCATTTGCATTTTCCTACTTCTCAGCTTATGTTTTGCAAATGAGAATGTAGAAACTACGCAAAAATCTGATTCATCATCACAAGATAAAGAATTGGATTGGTTTCATCCGTGGTTCCATCCACATCCATGGTGGCTACATCCACATCCATGGCCATTCGTTCATCCGCCAATGCCAGCTGGCGGTTTTCATCATACATGGCCATTCCCGCATCCACCCATGCCTGCTGGTGGTTTTAAG